>CAUJNA010000338.1:25000-207500 GCA_963377175.1 Effrenium voratum | reverse complement strand
CTTATCTTATGTTCAGGCACGCGGGGAGGCGTGGGGTTGGTTTGGCGCGGCTTGCAGCAATCGATGTGCTTGGATCATTTGCTTTGGGCTGCTGTGGGGTCGTGTTTGTAAAGCGAGCCCTCAGACTCGCGGTGAGGATTCATTCGAATGCCTCAGAATACCAACTTCGGATTTATCCTTCTTCCAAATAAAGTTGGCTATGCAGGTTGATGGGGAATACAACCTATGTCACGATGCCTCCAATCAGACACGTAGCCAGTGGGTCTGGTAGATTAGTCCGGTGCTTTTGGGCCATCCACCTTTCTGGAAAGGAAGACCTTTGATTTGTTACACATGCCAATCCAAGCTTTTGCTTTCTTTTCCTCTGGCACCGTTGAAAGGCCACTTTCAAGGTGATGCAAGGTGGCCCTCCCAGACCTGGTTGATCCCTATGTTTTAGCCCACACCCCACCCCGCTCAGCCAGGCTCCCCCCAGTCCCCAGTTTTGGAGCGCAGGACCTGGTGCCGGAGGCTTGGGCCAAGAAGATGGTAAAGATCCTGAGCATCATGAAGCTGCTGCGCCTGCTGCGGGTGCTAAAGGTCATCGGCTTCGTGCTGGACCCGATTCCTTTTTTTTTTTTTTTTGGGGGGGGGGGCAGGGAGGACGTTGTTTTTCTTCTCTTTTTTTTTTTCCCCCGGTGGGCGGGAATGTAGAACTGGTCCCTGTGTTCCAGGAGCTCACGGGCTTCCAGTCGGATGTTGTGGGTTGGTTGGGTGGACATGTCGGTTGCTCCTGTGTCAACTGTGAATGCGTTTGCCTAAGGCGCACCGATTTTTTCCATCTTGCTTCTTGGGTTTGGCCGGTCAAATCATCGAGTCTTTGGCGCGCGGAGGGCCATGTCTTCCCACAACCGATGAAATGCCTTTTCCTGACCATCCACGGAAGGAAGCCTTTCCGACAAACAGTGGCTTTCAGAAAGGGGTCTGTGTGCCACGCCACGTTTTGTCGGGGATGTGAGGCAGGTGCACAGGTGAGCACCGGCAGGAGTGGGACCTTGCCTGGACGGAGCGGCCGGCGTTCCAGTCCTTCATCGGCGGAGTGATTGCTTGGGCCCTAGGGAGATGCCGGCGATGCCTCGGTGCCGGCGAAAATTCGGAGTGGTTGGCTTGTGTTTCGGTATGATGTGTTTTTCCAGGCAATGCATTGGGATCATCTTGGTATTGCGGACATGCAACTGCAGATTGTGCGGCAGCCTGCGTGGTTTTGATGCTGCGCTTGTTTTGAGAGTGAGCGGGCAATCTGTGTTGCCAGCCGGACACTTCTTTTTGAAGATATGGATTGAGTTCCTTGTCAGTTTTACAGGCGGGTGCATTTGCAGCTTCCGTTGGTATCTCAAGAGGTCTAACTTGGCAAGGCCTCGTTTGCCCACTCGGCGGCTTCATCTCGTCTTGCCTCTTGCACCTGCGAAGGCGGTGAATGCCCTGCTCATGGGCTGCGAGACGGACATCAACTGGGGAGGTTGGCTGGTGATCGAGCCTTGGCCTGTCCGGCCCACTCGGGGCGGGGTGGGGGGGATCTAAAAGTGGCGAACACAACTTAGAACTTAGAACTGATCCTTCGAGTTCAAACTCTCCTCCAGCTGTACAACTCCTTTAACCTCTCAGATTTCGGATTTGGAGGTCGAGGGTATTTCATGTCTGGCTTCCAAGAAGCTAGATCCGCATGGCTTAGCTGTCCGAAGTCACTTGCCAGTCTAGATGTCAAAAGCAGCAGCCTTGGACCTCTTGGGCTATCTTCCAATCAAAGGGTAGGGCGGTCCGAGACATCTTCGGCTGATTTGGCTCGGCTGGTTTGGGGTCTCGCCTTCCATACCCCGGAGCCACACCTCTCGGAGGCCAAAGGCATATGATGTCCAGAGGGTCCGGCTCGGACCCAGTGAAGACGTTCACCCAGCATAGGTGCCCTTCTTAGATGAGTTTGGTTCGAACTTGTTGCCAGTGGTTTAGACCTTATTTTTTGATTTTTCCAAAAGGTCGCCTATGCACAAGAGAACTGGCCCCACTATTTTGCCATGAGTAACGTCACCCCCCCAGTCGTAGGCTAAGGGGAAGCAACAGGCTTTCTGACTTTGATAACCCCCAGAAACAACGAACATAATGGACACCCAGGAGAACGTATTGCTCATCATCTACGTCTTCGAGTTGATGGTTCGCCTCAAGCGCTTAGGCCTCCACTTCTTCTCCTGCGAGTCACCAGATCTGGCGGGAGGGGGGGCTGAGGGGTTTCGATGCCAGAAGTGGATCCAGGTGGAGTGGAGGCTGCACGATCTAGCAGCTGTTGAACCGTGTGGGTTGCCCCTTGAGGGGGTCCAGCACCTGATTGTTTCTTCAGGGCTGCCAATGTTTGCTGGTGGTTAGTTTAGACATCATTGGGTCAATCTAAAGGGATCCCTCTTTCAGGTGGGGTGATGTTGACGAGGGAACAGATGAAGAGGGAGCCGGGACCGTGTGAATGGAGCAAGGTTCTGCGAACGGCTTTAATTGCCTCCGAGGGGTGCAGCATTTGATGGCTTTCTCTCCCACCCAATCTTGCGCGCGAGCAACATAACATAAGGGGCAGCACGATTGCATCATTCTCTTATGCCCTATTCCAAGTGTTCGAGCACTTCGATTTTGAACCCACTTTGGTACTACCGACGTTCTGAAAAGGCCAGTTGTTGTGATTTGGACTGGCGCTTTGGGGATTTGAACGACTCTAGTTCTTGAGCAAACCTGAAACTTAGACAGGCGTCCGTGCATTTCCCGTGCCGGTGGCTTGAAACAGTACCAAGTGAGTTGCCTTCTGTGACTCTTGTTTGTGGTGTTGGGGGAAATGTGTCGGGTTACCTTTGGTTGGTGGTTTGGAGTAGTGGCTTTGATTTGGATTTGAACCGCCACCAAACCACCAATCCACACCAACAAGGGGGTAACTTGAAATATGGTGAGCCCGGTTGGGAAGCTGAAACTTAGCTTCAGCCATCTGTGGTTTGGATTGTTGGGTTGGGGGTATGAACCCCAGTTCCTTTTGAAGCCAAATGGGGAAGGCGCCCCCAACTTCCAAACCACCAAACCAAGCCACCAATGGGTAGGTGAAAGCAGAATGTCAATGACCAGCTAGCCCAACCACCGAACCGCCAAACCAATCCACAGAGAGAAGCGGACTCTTGGGTTCTTTAACTTTCCTTGAGGGGACCTTGTACTGTATTGTTTTAAAGGGACATCAAAAGGAGCCAACACTTTCGATGTGGGCTCTCATTTTGAGACATCTCTATCGGCTTGCCGTTTAGACCTGGAACCTCCTGGACCTGGCCATCGTGCTGAGCTCGGCCGGGGACTCCTGGGCGGTGCCGCTGATCCACGTGGTGAAGAAGACCTTCAGCGACCCCAAGGCGGAACACGGGGAAGAGCCACAGCTCAGTGGGGTTCCGGGCCCCTTGTTTTTGATTTGTATTTAATCTTTCTTTTTGATTGTTTGTGGTTTGTCCCTTTGCTGCTTTGTCTTCTTGTTGTTTCTGTTGCCGGTTTTGGAGCTTTTCTTTTTTGTTGTCCCGTCATGCTTTTGGTTGCCCTTTCAAGCGGGTGTTGGGGCAAACGCTGCTGGATGCCTGTCAAATGTCTTCGGTCTCCCAGGGTTACGTCAAACAAGGTCCGGTCACAAAATCCCTCTACGCAGGAGTCCCTTGGGTTCTAGGTTGATTTGCAAGAGGGCAGTCGTTATGTAGGCTTAACCCCTCACTGATAAAACCTCCGGACGAAAGTAACACCAAAAGAATCACCAGAGCAGTGAACCCCTCAATAAGGGATTACATTTGGACAATCGGGGGTCGTTTGACCGCAGCCCCTCCCTCTGAATATGCATGCATCTGGCTGCCGGAACATGCTTTGCTTAGAGGCTCAGAAGGCCCAAATGATTTGGGCAAGCACCGCCACACGTCTCACCGGGCATCAAGCTGTTTCAGCCTAAACAATTATCCAGCGCCCAGGAATCAACTTGCAGCAGCACCCTCACCCTGGCCCCAAATCGGGCATCGCCTCCTTCAAGAATAAGCTGTGAGAATTCGTACTTCCTCAGGGTCCAGTTGTTTCAGGTTGACTTGTGGCAGGATTGGCCGAGCTGGAAAGGTCCTTCCTGGTCTCTGGCAGCCCTGGCCAATGAGCGCCCCCTTCGGGGCCTGACGGAAGCCTCACTCGGAAACTGTAAGCGGCCCAATTCAAAGCTGGGTGGTCCCCAAGTTCCATATTGATCTGCAGTGTGATGCTGAAAAAGTAGCCCCTCAGGGAAGATGAGAGATGTCTTCTCTCTTAACAACAGACGCTTTGGTGTTCGCAGGTCAAAAAGCTCCACCCAGGAGCCTAAGACCTGCTTTTAGATCCGATTTCGATCCGATTCGCCAGGCGGCGGGGGCCAGCAAGACGGAGGCCAGTTCGGGCGTGAACGTGGGCCAGCTCATGATGCTCATGAGGCTTCTGCGGCTCCTCAGGAGATTTCAACGGATGGGGCCACGTTCCGATTGAGGAGAACCACGTCTTTGTTTGGGCGGGCGGGGGCATGCGGAAAACATGATCTCAGTTGCTGGATCGTCGTCTAGATCCCCATCGCCCCCTTCGTGGCCGATTCACCCAGGTGGGTGGCCTAAGTGACCAGCGGCTCGGGCTGGCGTCATGTCAGTGAGGTTTCTTTCCAGCGAGGTGCCCGGTTCCCCAAACCTTTACGACCATGAGGGTCAAAGATCCGGCCCGAGAAACGTTTTTCTTCTTTTGGCGCAGGCCAGTCTGTGCAGTTGGCGCTTGGCTACGAACAACCAGGGGCATGTTCAAAGAACTACTCTTGTGAAAGTGGCACATGATTTCCGGGTTTCCTGGAACCCAACCTGACATGTCTTCACAAACTATCCTGAGAACAAGTCATGAACAGGATAGGCGACAGAAAGACAGTGAGTGAAGAGTGAAGAGTATCGTAACAAGTTCAACAACATAATTATCATCATGCCAAACGACCGCAAAACGTTGAGCAACAGAGGCCAGCAGTCAAGCAACAACAGTTGAGAATAAATGTATAATATCACACCAATGATGAGCATGATTCAGACAACTAGGCCAGCCGATAAGAACCCGGGCCTTGGTTAGTATGGCCACTGCACTTTGTGATCGAAGAAGCCGAGTTCCGCAGGATTGGTCCAAACTTATGGGGGAAGCCACGCACGGGGGCGTTTGAATCCAAAGAAAGCCCGTTTGAACAAATGCCGCCTTGCCTCTTTGAAAGCGAATTGGCAGGCATCCCATTACATAGTATAGAATGGTGGCTTAGAGTACCCCACCCCGAGCCTATATATTAGGCCCGGCAACGCCCACTTTGACTCGCGATCGAGAGGATCTTGCGCCTGGCGAAGCTTGTGAAGTCGGTGCGGCCGCTGTACATCCTGGCCCTTTGGATTTGCTTTCGGTGTTGGGGGGTTGAAGAGGCTTGGGGTTGGATTGGGAGAGGGTTTTTTGCTTCGGTGCGTTGGGGTTGCTTCGGGGTTTGAGGCCACGCGTGACCGCAAATTGTCCAAGGTGGTGAGCGTGACCGCGGCGGTGCAGGGGGTGGTCTGGGTGCTGGTGCTCACGGTAGTCACGCTCTATGCCATGGGCATCCTCACCACCCGCCTGCGTCTCGGGTGGAAAGCGCAGCACGGTTTCTGAAGCGGCACCCCCCGAAGTAGGTTTGGTTTTGCGTTTTCATTTTCCCAATCTACTACCAAAAAAGGAGAGAACAACACGCAGCCAGGACTAGGGTACCCTCAAAAGATACACACAATGTGGATGTACAAATCCACGCCAGGTGCCAGTTGGCAGGTGCGTGATTTTCACCAGTATTGGTGGTCCCGCAGTTTCCAACTTGCGTGGACCTCCGGCAGTGGGGCTTCTTTCATTGGAACCCGCCAGTAAATTGATGAACTTGTAGGGGATCCCCCAACCTCTGCGATGCGCTCCTGTTGCTGGCGCGTTCTCCCTTGGATCCCCGCGCCGGGTTAGATGATCACACACCTACTTTGCCCAATTTGTGTGTAGCATACGAAGGTGCACAATTTGTGCACATATGCAAAGCTTCGCGTTACTTGTTCCAGGAGCTGGCAGCAATTTTAAGTATGCACACGTTGTGGCTAAGCCTATGGCAGGGCAGACGCTCTTGCTTTCCGCCGGGATTGGCCCCCAACAGAGCCTGAACTGAAATGCCAACCGAGGCGCCAAGCAAGCAATTGTTTGGATTGAGGTTTTGGATGCTTCCATTGCGGGGCAGGGCGGAGGGGGCTTCCTGGGCCGCCACAGGCAGGTTGAAAAGCTATTTTCGAACAGGCGTTTCCAGAAGCACCCATTCCAAAGTTCAGTGGATGCTG
The DNA here is from genome assembly GCA_963377175.1 of Effrenium voratum. Taxonomy (NCBI): domain Eukaryota; class Dinophyceae; order Suessiales; family Symbiodiniaceae; genus Effrenium; species Effrenium voratum. The sequence continues at coordinate 201,105 of CAUJNA010000338.1, read as the reverse complement.
AGCCAAAAGCAGCAAAGCGTTCCTGCCCTTTTATGGCAGAGGCCTCTGACTACAGAGTGTTTCGGGGTTCGCATCTCCGAAGGATCGGGCACAAGATGATCTTCGACCCGGAAGAGCACGCGGAGGAGCTGACGGCGCCCTTTCGGACGGTGCCCGACAGCATGTTCACCCTCTTCCGGGTCATGAGCGGCGCCCAGTCCGACGCTGAGGCGCGACCGGCTTTTGATCAGCAATCTTTGGCCCTGATCGAATCAGAAATTCTTTATATGTCCCCGATTTCAACTCGAATCAGCACTTTTTGGGTCTTCTTTGGCCTCACGGGATTTTGAGTTTGTATGTGTTGCGCTTCAGCGCTTGAGTGTACTTTACGGCCCAAAGTTTGGAAGGAGAGTCTCTCCAAGACCCAAGGTTGCGTCGGAAGCTGCGATCTTGCTTGAGCATGTTTTCTTTTATTCTGAGAGGGGGGCCCTTGCTGCTTAGTTTGCAGGAAACTCGAGGCAAGGGCCGAACAAATTGGGGGTTCACAGTTTCCTTTGGTTCGAAAACTCGAGGCAGCAGCTCTGGACATGATCATGGACGACATCCCCACCTTCAAGTTCGCCTTCGTGTTCTTCATGGCCGGGACGTGCTTTTGCATGCCGTACGTAGACGTACAAAGACCACTGCAAACTCTACACAAACCACTCCCACAGTCCCCAGCTTACGGAACAGGGGGCTGTGAGAGCGGTTGCTTGTGGAGTTTTGGGTACGGTGTAAATTGCATCGATTTCTGATGTACCCGCTCAGTTCTGTATTTCCGGCCCTTTCTATGCCCGTGTATGTTCACAGGCGCATAAAAAAATAACATTACGACCACTGGATTCGAAAAAGCACATCAAACAACAACCAAATTTAATCCCCGGGCAGTCTTCCCACTGGAGCAGACCAGGCCAAAAGCAACACCACAACTCATGAAAGCAGAACTACTCGAAAACAACAAGGACAAAAGCAAAAAGAAGCACACGAAGCAATCTCCCGGACAAAAGCTTGGGGTGGACCCTAACCTTTCCTTTGAACCGTTTTCCTTTCTTCGGGTAGAGTTTCCAGACACTGGCGTGGACCTCGCAAGTGGTTCATCTTTTTGGCATTCGTCAAACACAGACCCCCACAGTCCCCAGGCCGGGCCCCTCTGCAACGTTAATGCCGCTTTAGTCGTCCTTTCTATTCAGAGGCATCCGGATTTGGATTTGAGCGCCTTGTTCTTGAACCAAAAATGGAGATCCATCCCCTCACATGACCACCGAACCTCCAAACCTCCAAGTAGAGTGGCCCCACTTCGGACAGGTGACCAGCTCCTGGACGCTGCTCTCCATCCTCACGGCGGTGGTGAGCGAGAACATGATCTCCACCACCTCCGGGCAGGCGCGGAGACCTTTTTTTTCTCCCCCCTTTTTTTTCCTTTCTTGTTTCCGAGGCCGGGTTGGATATCCCTAAGTGTTTTTGGATTGGTGGCTCAGGGATTTTGAAAGAGGAAGAAGCAAAGGACAGGAAGTGGAGGTGTGTGTGTATTTGCCCACCGTACTGACGCACTGGGATTCTCAGGCAAGATCTTACGGGACCAGTTTTTCCATGGTGGGATATAGGGGAAGATGGAGCCTCCCCCCCAAACATCCCCCCAGGAAAAGGAACATTGTTCCACCTGGGAGCCCGACTTGCCGATGGCAGGAAAAGGAGATCCTCCTTATGTCTGAGGAGGAGGATCGCAAGAGACACGTGCAAGATCTCAAGGCGCGCTTGGGTTGGCTGCGGCCACAGGCCCGGTGCTTTAATTCATGGGCGGGGCCATGCGTTGGAGCTTGTCTCCCCCGGTTTTACAGGCCAATGGAAGTGACCAGGGCCCTGTTCCATCCTGGATGGGAGCTCTTGGACGAGCGGTTTGTAGCAAAACTTCAGGGCTCCTCTTGAGCCCGCCTAGTGAAGGAGAATTGGACCCTTAAAAACTGTTTCTGCTCAAAGAAACTCCACCCAAACAAGTCTGGGTCCATTAAAATGACCTTCTCTCAAATCACCCTCTACCTTGTCAGGTGGTTTCGTCAAGAGGTCATTTGAGAGCCAGTAGCCAGGAATTCATTAAGTTGCCACGGTTTCAGAATTTAACTGGGGTTCCATGGTCCGTGAGGATGCATGGCCAGTCAAACCAACACCTTCACCAGCTGATGTGTCCAAATCCCTGGCGATTCAGATGGTTCTGGGATCTCCTTTGAGGAGACTCTTTCGTGTCCAAACCTCCTTCGAGAGGCCAAATTGAATAACAGGGCTCAACACTGTTCAGTATTTGCTTTTCAAACTGCAACAGTATCAGACAAGGTCGCAAGGAGCGCGCTACCTGGTCAAGTGCGTGATTTGCTTTAAGGGGAAGCAAAGGGCTGTCCCGTTCTTTTTTTTCTCCTTGCAGGAGCTCTTCAAGGAGATCAACCTCTCCGGGGACGGGGTCCTCCGAGAAAGGGACCTTGCCCGATTCCTGCAGAACAGCCAGAAGGCGGCGGAAGGGTGGGTTTCGGAGCGAGATCTTTGAAGCAACCGTGTTTTTTTCTTCTTTTTGTTCTCCTCCTTATTTTTTCTTCTTTTATTATTATTATTATTTTGTTGTTTATCGTTTGTTTGAGCTATGATTTTTCCCTCTCCCTTTAGTCACAGTTGCCTTGAGGGGACCACAGGCTTGCTGCTGATTCTCCCGTGGGGGTGGTGGCAATTGTTTTTGAGATTGGCCTTTGAAGTAGCAACAGGGTGGTTAGAAAGTCGTTTTAGCGATACTCCAAAATGGCCAAGCATCATTCTTATTTCTCAAGCTCAGCTTGCAAAGGTGGCTCCGATTGGAACCCTTTTGGCAAGCGATATGTGATTTCATTCTGTCTTTTAGGGCCAGCCGTCGCGCGCTCAGGATCATTGGTGTTGCGTAGCTTGGGTATGGACACCCAAGTACGGTTCTCAAATGAAGCCAAGAACCATGCATCTTTGTTAAGGTCCCCTCTCGTTTTCCCTTGGCCTTCAACATAAGCCAGGAAAGATCACTTGAAAGCAACATTAAGTTAGTGGGTACATCTTTTCCTTTCTTATGTACTATCACCTGTAATCTTCATTCTAACTCTCCAGAAGCTGTTCAGGTGCAAGCGCTTCACTTGCCGTTAGCCACGTGCAGCCAGCTACAAGTCGTGAACCCCGCCCGGTCCACGGGTTCACCAGGCGCAGCTCACCGCGAAGATGTGCCGCGTGCCCGCGCGCCACGTGCATGAGGCAGGGGGGTGGGCTTGGGAGGTGCTTGAAGCGGAGAGCCTGGAGGGTCTGTCATGGGCTTTGACCTTCAGGAAAAATGAGGTGCAGAGAGGTGCAGAGGAATCCTTTTGTTTCAGCAGATTTTCGGAGCAATGGTTTATTCTTGTTTCTGTTTGCTTGGGTGGAGAGGGATTGGCGAGTTCTGTTTTTCATTTTTGCTCTGGGCGGGGTGTGCGCTTTGATGACAGAACTGCCAAAGAAGGGCTACCTGAAGCGAGAGATGGGCGGGAAAGTGCGTAGCAATGTGTTAGGGATGCTCACTGGCTCATGGATCAGAGTTGCGCGTTTTGCGAGAGACCTACTTTGAGAGCAAGTCCGGCCTTCACCCCTTCAGGGGCCAACAGGAGAGCACGTATTGTGAAAGATTCCATGCATTTGAAAACCGGCTAGGGCCCTCTTCCTTTAGGTGCTGGTAGATCAGCATGGGACCCAAGCCTTGTTGGGGATTGCCCCTTTTCAAGTTCCATTTTTGCTCTGGTAAATAGACTGACGAAACCTCCTGGAAGGAAGCCAGCAACCAGTTCGATGGTTCAGTCACACCCGAAATGGGACCTCCAGAATGGCCGGTTTCCTTTGCCTTTGACACCAAATCACACGCTCTAGCCCTGTGAGGTGATGAAGACCCTGGCCATCAATAGCGACGTCATCCGCATGGAGCAGTTCGTAGAGTGCCTGCTGGATGTGGGGAACCCGGTGACGGAGAAGTCCACGATGCGCTTAGAGGCCCTGCACCTGGAAACCAGGACGCCGACGGGGAATGCGCATGGGGGGGATATGGGGGGATGGGGATGGGCGGCTGCGCGGCTGCGTTGGTTTGCCGCGATTTTTGGTGTGTGTGCTTTTGGTTGCGTCTTGCTTTCTTTCAGGTCCGTTTTTCTTGCTGCTTTTTGCTGGGTCACAACCATGGGTGGGCTTCGTTCACGTGGTGACCGCCTTTGAAGAATCCAAAGGGAATGGGAACTGCATCATGCGTGAGCTCGTTTTGCTCCAAGATGAGCTTGTCATAATTTGCCAAAATCCATGTCTACTTTTGACTTCGGATTTATCAACCCGGTAGACCAAGGTGGGTAGGAGCTCCACCCAAAAGTGAAGGATACCCTAGGTCTTCCAATCAAAATCCAGCATTGCACAAAGGTCGTAGTTCTCACAAAATTCCCTTGCGGTTTGGGGATAGCGGATTCCCTCATTTGACATGCGCCCATTGGACACAAGCACGCCATCCGCCTCACCACCTACCCTTCCTCCAATGTTTGTGGCACAAACCCCTTTGTGCCGCTTGGAGTTTCAACTCCCTATGACTACACTGTCACTTCGATTGGGCTTCACCAAAGCATGGCAATCTTCCATATGCTTCTTTAAACATGGTGGTCCGTCGAAAAGGGGGCGGACCCGCGACACGGGAGCCAGGACGCAGAGCGCCGGTGCACTGCAGGGCTTGGAAGCAGCTCGGGCCGCAAGCCGCGTCTGAGAGATGGTTGGGGAACCGGGAATCCCCCGCAAGTGACCTGCTCAAAGCGCAAACACACGCACTGCAACTAGTTAGCAGCTCATTTGGGGGTAACAGGCGCTCACCCATGATAAATAGTTGGACATCCTACCAATAAAGATGAAAGTTCCTTCCGGCTGCCTTCCAAGGCCCCGCACACCTTGGCGAGGTTGCTCACCTCAAGTTAATGAGGAACCCTCCCTTTGCGACAGAGGGGCAATCTGTTGAGAAAGCTGTTCAGATCTTTGGTCCTTGTCCTGATTTGCGAGATGGGCCTCTTGTTTCAGCGATTTCCCCATACATGTTGAAACGAGATTGGGTAGGCGGAAGGGCTCAAACCCGGGAGCCACTGAGATTGCCGCGGCACGGCACCAGAATAAGCGTAGGCTACATGCCTCCAGGGCATGTTAGTTTGCAAACACCCTCCCCACCAACGGCACTTGCACGCTCGGTCGTGCACACGTTCCTTCTGAAACGCAGGCGCTTGCCCAATGAAAATTCGAGCCGCCCAGGAAATGGCCCGTCCAACACTGCCCAGGTTCCCTGAAGTTTGTCATGAACCTCCAAGGTGGCTATGGATCAGCCACAACGAAGTCCTTGTTGAGGGTTCGATGGGTGAGAGCCCGCTCTTGGAGGTCCATGAGTCATATGGTGACCTCTCTCAATTTGTTTTTCCCTTCGGATTTTCAAAGCATCTCCCCACATAGGGTACTCTCACAAAAAGGCATACCGCATACCCACATTTGGTTTCATGTAAACTTTTGCCACTTTGGGCATGAGACAGGGTCAACATTTCTGACTCAAACTCGGGCATTGGACGCGATACGTATTCGATGGCGGCCGGATGTGATTCTGAATGGACTCAGCAAAGGTGGTCTCCCCTGAAGAGAGCGCCCCCATGCATTTCCTTTTCGCCGAGCTGTCGCCGAAGCTGAGGACAACCTGCACGTCCTGCAAGACCTGGTTAGCGAGTCTCACGCGCAGCATGCCGCTGAAATCGGGCGGCTGAATTTCGCGGTAGAAGCTCTCCATAGCAGGCTGGAGCAAATGCCCAGCGTGGAAGCTGTGGCGAGGTTGCAGGCGTCGGTTGATACTCTGACAATGAGGCTGGATAATATGTCCAGACACCTCCCCCAATAGCGCCCGATGGTGTCGTCACCAAGTGCAGTCTTTGGTTTGTTTGTTCCTGGTGTTGGGCATTTGATTTAATTCTTGCAAGCTTTCGCCAATGGGTTCTTGGCAGGGTTCCCGATATTTCCCCTCCCAATTCGAAGCGAGTTTCCTTTCCCTGGGATTTACGTAAGGGGAGATGACCGTCAGATGACCGGGAACCTTGTTTCCCCTCTGCGTTTGCGCCGGGGCGCTGAGAATTTGCCAACAGTTCCCCTGGGAGCGGAGAAAGGGGAGCCTGGCGGCCGGGCGGCCTGGGAGCCCTCCCTTGTTTTCCACCAAGGAAGGGGAGGGAAGGAAGGGGAGAAGAGACTGAGGACAATACACTGTCTTTTGGGTCAGTTTGATTGAACATCGTGGACAGCAAGCGGCCTACTCACCAAGTTTGGATATGTATGCGCGTTTGCCAAACTGTTTGCGGCTCCTGTGGTGTTTCGAAATCATGCCATGATCTTGTTCCAGTTGTGGCCCAATCTAGGGTTTCATCACTGCCTCGCTCCCTGTTGGGAGGAACCAAAGCCGCGCATTGCATCACGTGACCCTGAGTTTGCCGAGGATGCGCTGCTTCCTTCTTACCATCGGGGTGATTTGCACCAAGGCCGGGAGATTTCAAGGGTTGGGAAGCTCAAGGGAGAGGTTTGAGGCCATTGGCATGAGAAGGGCGAGAGAGTGCGCGTGTAGAATCAACTCAGGCATGCAATGAGACAATACGCCTAAAATGAGATCCGTCTAAATTAATTGCCTTTTATTTGTTTGGGGTGCGTTTTTCGTTTTCAATCAGACATTTATGTGCCCCCTGCCTTGGTTGGGTCAGAAGTTAGTCAGACCATGAAGGGTTGCTTAAAGGCTTCTTTCAAGGGTTTAAGCCAGCCATGTTTGAGGGGGTTGAATCGGGTTTTTGGGTTTCGAAAGGTTGGACGGGGCCAGGGTTCCCTGTATCTCCCCTTTGGCTTAAACTTGAATCAGTTTTCCGGCCGGCTTCCAGTGATTTTTCTTTTGGTGGGCTGATGTTTGAAGAGGAAACATGGGGAGCCCTGCCTGGGGTTTCTCAAAAGACTCATGCCCAAATATCCTGATTCACAAGAGGATCTTCCAAGCCAACTGGTTCTGATATGCAAACATGGTGCCCAAGTGCATCTTTTTTTTTTCCTCCTCAGCTGAAGCATAGGGACCCTCCCCCCTCACAAAGGGGAACATCGCACTCTTGGGTGACACCTCGGATCACCCCGCGTCATCGAAACCGCGGCTTCCGTCAGCGAGGAGTTGGCCACAGAGCTGCTCACCAGCGGTGGCCTCACCACCCGGCGCTGCGACAACCTGGAGGTCGGACGTCGGATTCGTCGCTGTCGTCGGATCTCGTTTGGTGGTTTAAGCTTGGAGGTCGATCAACACCCTTTTTGGGTGGAATCTATCCAGGTTGGTTGTGATGTTATTTGCTTTGGGGGTTGGTTTCAAGGGGAACCAAAGGGATCCATTCATGTTTGGGGCCGGCCTACTTTGACACAAACCCTATGCTATCGCGAGCTCACCTGGGGAAAAGGGGGCTCATCATGATGCAGTTCCTTCAATTTGGATACTGCCAGGATGGACATCCCGTAGCGTGGCATGAAGACACACTTGTGCGCAACCAAGCAAAAATGATGAAGAAACAAATAACTAAATCGAGAAGTAGGTGCATGTATTTGATTGGTTTCTTTATTTGGTGTAGAATAGGCAAACAAGTATATCAATGCAGAAAGCAACAAATAAGTAGATCTACACATGAATTGGTGTACCTGCCGTTGAACATTGACCAAGCCTCGAGTCCAGAAGTGCCAGGAGCTGTGGCGGGTGGTGGGGGCCTACCGCGCGCATGAGGGCTTCAGTTTGGAGGAGACGTCGGGGTTTCTAACTGCCAGGGTTTGGGGAGGGTTGAGCTTGTGGGTTGGGGGAGGGTTGGGGTGGGGTGGGGCGGAGGATGTTTTTAAATGGGGGAGATCTTCCAAAAATTGATCATGCATCCCCACGTGAACGACGTCGACCAAAGGGTCCCCAATGCAAAATTAATCACGCCCATTTGGGGGAGTCGTTGTTCTTTCGCAGGTGATAGTCGTTTGGACAGCCCAAATGGAGGCAACCCTACAAAACCAACCCTGCCCCAACCCTCCCCCAGGCCTCCCCCAAGCCTCCCCCAAGCCTCCGCCAAGCTTCCGCCAGCCCTCCCCAAACCGAAGGGGAGACCTTCCCGCGCTCGAAGGAGATCGAGAAGGCCAAGGAGGAGTTCGACAGCGCCTCCAGGGCCGCCAGCCTCACTCCCTCGCCCACCAAAAGCAGGCCATCCGACGCGAAAAGGTCTCTTTATGTTTTTGTTTCATCTTTTTTTTTTTTCCGACTTGCTTGGTGCAGCTGTCACTACTTGGCTTGAGGAATGGAAAAGGAGCGTGGGGGGGAGGTCCAGGAGGTGGCGCGGGTAGGGGACGGGGGATGGGCGCGGGGTTTGGATTGACCATGCGACCACAGGAGGGGGTTCCATATGCGGTCTTCAAATTTCCCCAGATGGGCGTAGTTGCTTTGGAGGAAAGCCGGCCGCAAGATTAGATTGGGATCATGGTTGCCACCAGGTGATTCGGGTGGACATGGCCTCTTTGTCGGGGCCAAGAATGTCAGATCAAGTCAGACGGGCGGAAGTTTGGGGGCACGGGCTAAGAACGGTTTGGCCGACCCTGTTAGCGTACCTATGGGGTTGTCCAAAGCTCTCTACAGGGAGGGGGATCCACATCCAGGAGAGTGGGGGACTCTTTTTATGCGCCAGGCTGATGAATGGCCAGAACCTGTCTGACGCACTTCTGTCCCTGCACACGGTGTATAGCCGCTGGCTTAGTTTTGGAGCTTGGTTCACCAAGGACGCTTGACGACCAGAACCCCAGTTCTTCATTAGGTTAACAGCCCCGGGAAAGGAATCGTCACTCAAACTTTTGTCCGCCTCAGTGCTATCTGGGCGCATGATTCGAAGGTCAGCGTGAGTTTCAGCACCTGCGGATTCCCAGTATGTGCCATTTTGTGGTGAGTTGGTGCTTTTTTGGGCTTGTCGTCGTTCTGTAACAGATGGCCCCTTCCGGAGGTGCCGAGCACCTCAACAGCATCATCGGCGAGCTCGGGGCCGGGTACTCGGATTCCGGATGGCCAAAATAGCGCCCGCGGAGCCGGCTGTGTTTTTCTGTTTGATTGTAGGTGTGCTTTTAAGGGGACCCCACCAAATGGGCGGTTTCCTTTTGTCCCCCTTTAACGCCACACCCCCTCCCCGCAACAAGAACAAAACAAAACACACACACACCCATTTAGGTGGGGATTGATGTGCAACAAAGTTTTGTGAGGTTCCCTATTCAAATGCATTGCCACTTCTCCCCCCAGTTTTGAGGGTTCTGGCTTCAAGGTTTGGCGCCAAGCCAGGGACGTGAGCCGCTACTTCTGGCAAAGCTATCCCCATCCTCCAATCATTATTTTCATGGGTGGAGGGTGCAGGTTCACAAGCAGTTCGTTCATGTCCTTTTCCACCATTTCATTTGCTAAATGGACTCCACGCAAATATTGAAAAAAAAAGGTCTCGGGAAGCCACTGCACTTGATTTGGGCCCAGGAAAGTTCTCCAGGCACGCGGTGGATGATCTTTTCACCGCTCAACATACGTCTCATGGAGGGTCACTTGGGACCAGTCAGCACGGAGGTGCTAAGGGACCCCATCCCTCCATGTTCCACACTGGGAGTGGCGCTCGGGCAAGCGTACCAGGAGGAGGCATTGCAAAAGTGCGCCTTGACCTTCTACGAGTTCTTGGTGATTTGCCGCCGGCTCCACCGAATCGTGTGGCTCGGCGAGTCGGCCATGTGTCGGCACTTTCGGGCAGTTTGAACAATTCAGAGGCGGTTTGGGGGGACTTGGGGCATACTGCATATGTAGGGAAGCTCACTACCGCCAAGAGCCGTAGTGTCCCGACCTTTTGTACACCCGGAGATCTCGAACAATTGACAAAGCCGATGTCAAGGAGGCGAGGGGCCGAATTGCAAGGCTTGCATCTGTTGCTTGCTGATGCTGGAAACCAACCCTGCAGTTTGGTTCTGACAAACTGGAGGGTTTGCGATAATAGGCTGTGAGCGCGGCGGGTAGGATGAAAATCAGGTGTAGGCATTATACAACGTTGTTCAACGTTTCTTCAAGAGTCTCATGCAAATGGTTTTGACTCATTCCAGTAGTGGATGGATGTCATTTTTGATTTTGTTTAGTTTGTTTTTTCCGTCTGGGAGAAGGAGTGGCCGGCAAAAAGACAAGCCAAATGACCGAGGGGGCAGCGTGTTACGGGGAAGGATCAGAGGAGAGGGACACATTTTGCCTACCTAGATGCCTATTTTGTACATGTTAGTGGAGCTTTTCAAGATGGGTGGGCGCGCTTATGTGGGGATCTGGCTTTCGCTTTTTTTGCTTGACAATCTGGGCTCAGTCCTTCTTCTTCCCACTTTGGCTTGGTTGCTTTCCTGCGACCTTTGAATCCTTTCGCTCTTGGAACGATGGATATCCAAGCCCAATGCTTGATTTTGGGCAGATGGCCGCCACAAGCGTTGCATCCGGGCCCCCGCTCCTTGTGGCCGCTTGAGGATGAGCAGCTTCGCAGAGAGCTTTCAGAAGGCGTTGGGGGATGGGGATGGCAACCGGCTGGGGATGGGCTTTCTTGTGGATCCCCGCTTTGCGGATCTTGCAAAGCAAGAGCGAATTCCGGGAATTCGCGGACCTTGCGTGGCAGTTTGTGGGCCAAACAAGGAGGGGCCCGCTCACGCTGGGAGTTCCTCGCGATATTTGTTCGCCGGGTCGCTTTGTTGATGAAAACGGGTCGAGATCCGCGCCGAAGGGCTGCCAAGTTGGGAGCAACACATGAAGCAGAAGGAGAAACGAAGAAGGCGGCAACAGGCAAAGAAGACTGACTGGAGGAGACACAGAATTATGCAAGCAAAGAAACACAGATATGAAGCAGTTTGCCAGCACCAGCTCTGTGCGCATTTGCACGTTTTGAGTGCCACACCACTGCAAATCCAGACTTGGAGTAAGCCTCCACCAAGCATCATTGGTTGGGTGGGTGGTTTGGTTTGGTTGTTTGGTTGTTGGCTGGCTTGGTTCGCTAGCTCAACCAACTGGTCGGCAGTCTGTCGCTGCAAGCTGGACACGCGCGCATGTCGTGCATAGTGCAGGCTTTGGACGTCTTTTGTTCGGCTTCGACGGTCCATGGCGAGCTGGGCCGTTTGGGGGGCGACTGGGCTGGGTTTAACTTGGCCGAGCTGAGGCTTTGGGGCCGATGCAACCAGAAACGCGCGAGAGAACCTGGGATGGAGCATGGACCTCATGTCCGGCTTGCACGGCCCAGCCAACGAAAGGCATTTTACTCTTCCCCTTGGCCGCAAGGGCACATGCCTGAATGGCCCCCTGAACGCCCCCAAGCCACTTCAACCCTAAGCCCAGCCAACCCCTGAAACCCAATATCCCCGCATGAACAAAAACCAATCTCCGACATAGAGCTCACGCAGGTCGCATGCTTGTCCGCTGGTCTTCAGCCAAATCTCCGCATTTTCCCGGAAGTTGCGCAGGGACAACATGAGACCTTTGGAGAGTTTTCTGATGGGACGTGGCTGGTGGTCCAATGGTTCCCCGTAGGTAGTTCAGGTCATCAATGTTTCGAGTTTTCCTCTACAGGGGTGTCTTTTCTTTTTGAGGGAGCCTTTCTCTTTCTTTCTTTTTTTTTTTTCCCTCCGGGGTTTTGTATGGGGTCTCCTATGGGGTCTCCTATGGGGGGTCCTATAAAATAGAGCCAGAGCCAAGGGACCCATGTCCGTCAGGTAGACATGGACAAGGACGGGCAGGTGACCCCCGTGGAGGCCGCCGAGGCCTTGCGCCCCATGGGCTTCACGCTGCTGCGGGCGGCGCCTCCGGCCCAAAGGCTTGGCAAATCCCCCGTTTCTTTTCTTTTTTTTTAAGATTTGTCGTTTTTTTGCTTGTGGTTTGTTGTTGTTGCTGATGATGGTGGTGGATTTGTATATGGGGCGTGTCTGAAGGTGGAATAAAATGTCCCCAAAGCAGGTGGTGCAAATTTTGTGAGGTCTTGGGCTTGAAAGGGGGGCCAAAAGGACAGCTACCAGTTGTGGGGTTGCCTGCTTGTGCTTGAAGCAACCCCTAACAAGGCTAGTCTGTTCAAACAGATGCACAGTGTCTTTTAAACATAGAGTCCCTATGCATTGGGAGGGAGGGTGGGAGGTGGGAGCTGTGGTGGGAGCCGTGGCCTAGGTTTTTGCAGTGTTTTTTTTTGGGGGTTTCTCTCCGGAGCACGCGGTAGTTGCGCACACTGGAGGCGGCCGGAGGGCCCAGACCCAGGTAAGGGAAGGATCGAGACGGTGAAGGCTCGGTTGCTTTGTGAGAAAGCTTTTGGATCGTTATGGAGCTCGACCCAGGTCAGGAAGGGCAAAGAGACTGTTAGCAGAATGTTTCGCGCACCAAGCAGAAAGAGTGCCGCACCTTAGATTTCTCATGGCTTTGAAGAAGTTCGGTGCGGCGCTAAGGAGCTGAAGGAGCTGCTTGGGCTTGTAGGCGCGATGGAGGAGCCGCGCGGCTGGCCGGGTGCGGCTTCAACCCAGTCAGTGGCTTCAACAGGGGTGGGTAACAGGCAACACCCCATGGACCAAACTGGGGTGCCTCCATTCCAACCTTTCCCTGGTTCCACATGGCTGTTTCATGTTGCAAGTCCTCTCAGTTTCCGCTGCGGCCGTATGGCTCTTGGCCCATCAAGCGAGACACTTGCGGGCTTTTGTTTTTTTTGGGAGGGGTCGGAGGGGTTGTCCTGTTGTGTGGTGGAGAGCACCAGGAGGAGCGCTTGCACTTCGATGCCGTCTTCGGCCTGCTTACGGAAGCGCGGCAGATGCTCCTCGGCTCGAACCCCGATTTGGTGAAGGGTGCCTGGCGTCCTCCTGAGAAATATCTACGCAAGGAGGGGTCCAGGGAACTTTCCTTTCCGTGGTCCAGTGACTTGCCGTAGACGTGATTCAGCACGCAGCTTTCTAGCTGACAAGAGTCTTCGAGCGTGTTTGTGTCTTTGTGTTTGCATCCTTGTCTTTGCGAGGTGTGGACAGCTGGCTCTCAGCTGGCAGTTTGCTGTGCCGTTTTTCGCCCAAGGTGTTCTTCAGAATTTCCTCTTTTGACTCTGACTTTAAAGGCCGTAAACGGAAGGTTTTGCAGCTCGGCGCCTTGCGCAAATGAAGCGGTGTGTTGTGAATGAGCCTGATGGAAGTTTCGGTGCCTAGAACAACTTGGTGACACCAAGCAACTGACAAAACTATTGGTAGTCTACTAGCATACCGTTGTTTTTTTTGAGGGGGGCTTTAGGCGCCAACCCAAATCACATTGTTTTCCTTCGTTCTTTCTTTCTTTCTTTCTTCCTTCCTTCTGCCTGCGCATTCGTCGGACTTGTCCGCTCTTTTCTTGGTAGTTGTGTGCGTGTGTGTCTATCTGTCCGCTTGCCTCCAATTTTTGCTCAACCTCAGTCTTTATGCCAGGGTGTGGTTTATTGATATTCTGGCCCCCTGTGTTTGGCGTGTGTGTGGTGAACCGGCCCCCCCAGAATCCCAAGCCGGTGGCCGGCCGAGGCACGGCTTCACGCGGGCGGAGTCGGAGGAGCTCCAGGGCCACTTCGACGCCTTCTGCGACGAGGACGGGGAGATGCCGAACCTGGCGATGCCCCGGGGCCCAGATCGACTCGGATGGATCCGATGGATCGATTGGGGGTCGCGGCGCGCGGTTGGAATTGGGAGAGAAAGTCCCAGACGTGAACTCCCTAAAAAATCCAGGGCCAAAGGGTCTCCATGCAATGTGACACCGGTGGCCTCCCAAAAGCAACCCTGAAGGGGGGGGGGGAGGCAGGGGCTCAAGAGTTGTTGAGGCAAATTGTGTCCAGCCCTGGATCAAGCGCGGACGCTGGAAGCCCCAATCTATGTTATCCGCCCCAATTAACCGCCTGGCCAGGTCAGCTGTGATAGGGTTTAGGTTTAGGGTTTTGGGTTTTAGAGTTTAGAGTTTTAGGGTCTTTGGGGTTCAGGTCTATAAGGTCTTCAGGGTTTAAGGGGACACGGAAAAACAGAGGAAACACAATTCTCGCCGAGGGTGCCTGAGCCGAGTGGCCCACAGGAATTTGTGCTTTGCACCATTCCTTGCCCGAGGGCTGTCAGCTATTGCCCGATTGGACCATGAGGACTTGGCCAGCCTTTCCAGGCATCTGGATCCTTTCACCTGGCCAAGCGCCACTTTGGTTTTCTACGAACGGGGGAAGAAAGGCGGATCAAGCTGTGGCATTTGGGCATCCACTTCGCCCAGAAGCCAGGGCTTCACGAAGCACCCGGTTTCGTGACGTGGGGGGAACAAATCATCTGTGCCCGGATGCCAAACCAGAAGGCAAGGTGGCCGGAGGCTTCTGGAAGCAGAGCCTATGGTGCTGACATGGCTCGACCTCCGGATCCGATGGTGAGGTACGACCTCTTGCGGTACGTGGGGCATGAGAGCTCCCTGGATGAGGCGGGAGACAGGGAGGGGCTTTGCACTTGTTTTGGGCTTGGCTGGGATGATGGGCGGGCACTTGGCCTTTCGAACGGGCAAGCGAGAAGGCTCTACATTCGTTCTTGACCGCGAGATGAGCAGATGAGCAAATGGTTGTTTTTCAAGCACTTTGTGCGCTTTTCGCTTTGTGCATTGGGAGCTGTATTCCCAGCAGTTTCTCAGTCGCTGGTGCGCCGATCCCTCCCAAGAATCCCGCTTGTTTTGCAGTAGGGAGTCTGCCAAGTGCCCTTTGTTCGCCTTTGAACCTACGTGGCAAGTGGGGCTTGTCAAGCCCCTGCCAGCAGAAATGCCGCAGACTTTTGCGGGGGTAAATTGACGTGGACGTGGGGGGGTGCCTGGTGCCCCCCTCTCCCCTTGCACCACCTGCAACAAGGTGTAGCAGTGGGGTGGAAAGCTTCGCTTTGACCCACCACATGTCTTGACCGCCATATGGATGGCCAGGCTTCCCATGCAGAGACCATGGTCACGACGCACGGGAGTTTTGATGGCACATAGGCTCCCTTCGGGTGGGTACGTGCAAACAGTTAGTGCCGGGCAGGGTGGGCGATGTTTCCTGGCTGCGTGGCGCAGGTGAAGGAATTGTTAGACCAGGTGGATTACAACCACAACGGCACCATGGACCGCCGGAGCGCCCAGATTGCCGATGGAATGAGCTCCCCTATTTTGTTTGGCATTTCTTCCAAGGGGGCTGCAACCTAAGTCAGAGGCTGCTGGCCTGCAGCTCCGTTCGTTGGGAAATGCACGTGAGGCTCTTTCTGGGGCTTCCACTGACTTTGGGTGTCTCCTCCCCCAGTTTCCCACGCTAGGAGTGTCCTAGATTCTGACGGTCTGGCAGGCCGGGAGTACCTGCGCCTGATGCGACTGCAAAAGGAGCAGAACCTCTCGGGCTATCGCAACGCCTGGTGCAGCAGAACCTTGGCGTGCAGGCTCTGCGGTACTGATGCATTGGTGCAAATAAGTGCCGTGAAGCTTCCTTCTTTAGGTCTCTGTTGAAAAGAGGCCACGATCTGATTCATTGAATATTTTGTGACCCGCTCTCTGTTCGGTGGGCTCGGCGGTCTTCGTCCGATTTGACGTTGAGTCGGCTCCAGAAGCACTCAAAGATTGGAGTGCATTCATGGGCGGAACGTGCAAGTCCCGCGAAATACAGATGTGGATATCCCAGAATGCCAACACGACAAACAACAGGGGTTGACTGTGGATTTCCACTTACGGCTCTATATCTCATATTTGGAGCGTTGTAGGAAAAGCTATGGCTCAATGGACCCCCTCATTACTTGGGGGGACACCTTCGGCTTGGCTTACAGCCCCTCAGAGCTCATCGACCCTTTGACCATTCTGTTTCGTCGAGGTCCCGCTGGCGTGTTTGCAGGTGTGGTCCCAGCTGGCCGTACCCGGTTGTTACTCTCTCGCAGGGAACCGGGAGTAGCCTTTCGATCGACGAGTGGACAGGTTGAAGCAGGGGTCGTTCCAATCCCGAGAGGGGTCCCCCTGTTTGTTGCAGGCTCGTGGGTACCTGGACGGGTCCCTGAATATTCTTTGGGCTAAACAGCCGGCTGTTTCGGGACCAGGTTGCAGGTTGGCTCAAAACGAGGGGGTGCTCCAAAATTGGGAAACCGAAGGAAGAGCTTGCCACTTTTGGGGTTCCATGTTTCTTTGGGAGACGCCCTAAGGAAAATAGGACAACAGACTACACAGACTTTGAGTATCTTGTGATGTCCATTTTTTCAAGATCGGGGTCCATGTTTTAAAGACATGACAACGCTTCCTTGCCCCATCCGAGGCAAGATGCGGTGCGGGCGCAAGGCGGGGCCTTGCCAGAGGTGGTGCCCCTTTTTGGTACCCCAAACCTGCCTTTTGCTTCGGGCGGAAAGGGAGCAAGAACAAAACCAACAAAGAGGTAGGCCAGAAGCAGGGTTGTTTTGATTTTGAAAGCGGGGGATTGGCCTTTTTTGGAGGAAACCGATCTTGCTAACTGGGGCTTCTCAGCTTGCCTATGCATTCTCGCATTCAACCCCGCAACTGCGAATGAGACCTTCTCCAGCCAAATGGAACACGGGCCATCGGTTTCGATTTGGAAGCCGAAGCCAGCAGCTTTGCTCGGTGGAATTAGCCGCGAGTTCTGCCCTACAGAAAATCCTTTTTCAGAGACGCACTTTCGAGACAAACGCCATTTGGCCTTGACTCGAAGTCGGAGACGGAGCTCCAAACTGGATTCATGCCCGTTTAAAATCTTGAAAAGCCCAGAAGCTCAACCACCAGGGCGGTTCTTCAGCGCCAAGTTGTCCATGCCGGCGCCGCCCCAAAGCGCCAAAGTCGCTGTGAGGCCTTCCAGGTGGTGCACAGTGCTCTCCACGCCCGCCGCTTTGGCCGAGTTAGGACCCAGGAGCTTTGAACGCCCAAACGCAAATGGGCCGGCAGGTGGTCCTACTATCCCGTTTGAGTCCTAGCAACCAGATAAAGGCTTAAGGTCCTAAACCTATGGCCCTAGCAACCTGTTAATCCGAGCAGGTGGTTTAAGGTCCTAGCAACCTTCAAACCTAGCTGGTTTAGGTGAGTTTTCCGAACCCGGCCATGGTGGACAGGGGTCCCCCCAAATCCGCCGAAGGTGGTGTTCCAGCGCAGTTCTGTCGACTTGCATGAGTGTTGGTGGAGGGTACGTGTTGTTTCAGGTTGTTTTGACAGAAACCTTCCAAAGGGAGAGTTCGTCATTTGGAAGGTTTTCCATTGGCATCATAGAGGTGGGCAAAGCTCGCAACCAGTCACACAAGCACACGGACAAGATACACAGTTGCGACTTGAGGTGCAATTCCTCGCGCAAAGGCGAGTAGCTTTGCGATTCTTTTGGGAATTTTGGGGCGCATGGGACATACGCGTTGCGAGACACTATTGAGCTTGTGCGACCTTTGTTGCGAAGTCCATTGCTTGCTGCTCGCGCCCATTAGTGTGGGAACCTATCACATTCTTGTGTAGAGTTAAAGATGCATTGCGCTGGTGAGAGGCAATGTCACAGCGCCACATTTTCGGTATTTCAATCCCTGGGGCTGCCGCCCAGGTCTCAATAAACACCCGGAGATCCTGGGTCGGCTGCTGGTGCCTGGGCGGCAAAGCGGTTTGGATGGCGTCATGGGAGGAAGATCTGGTATGCCTTTGTTCCCGGAAGCGGCGGGTCACATCCTTGAGCAGGAACAAGGGCAATGCGGTGCTTGAACAAAGCCTCACCTGGGTTTGGGCCAGGGCCTTCCCCATTTTCATCCGCATTTCCCACAGAGGCTGAGGCAAGTTGGTTTCAGGTTCCCGGCCCAAGCCTCGCGAAGCCGAGGCCAACACGCCCCGGGTGGAGATCAGCCGCGCCGCCGGGGATTTCGACTCCTTCGCTCAGCTGGCGGAGCGGAGTTTTTGGCGGGTCAGTGGGTCAGGGCTGCGCTGGACTCCTTTTTCTTGGGGTAAACCGACCCCAGCCACGGCAAGGAAGGGGGGGAACTCATCCAACTAACGGCCCCTCCCCTATGCAGCTTTGTTTTGAGGGCCAGGGGGCCAGGACGTGATGTATCCGGCAAGTTGTGACCAGCTCGCCGAGGAGAAACATGAGTTCTCTTAGGAAGGTACCATACTCACAGATTCCTTTTGTACTTTGATCTTGGTCCAAACAGGCACACACACATGAACTGATGCCTTTGGGAGGAGCATTTGCGGAAGCAGATCCCTTTGGAGAGCCGGAAGTATGCCAGCTTCAAGGCGCCGTCCATGACAGAAGCACATGGCGTGCGATTGATTGGCCGAGCCAGTTGCTGTGAAACGGTTGAGGCACGAGCCAAACGGGCTTCCAAGGGCCTATCTTGAGTGCGCTGCCCTGCTTGCAGAACAAGTCAGGCGTCTGGGCTGTGTCGCCCCCTTTGCCAAGTTTCTGTAGCTGGGGACTGTCAGGTATTGTGGTTTTTCTTTGTGGTTTCCCTGGTCGCCCATACGCGTTGCATAACAACAGCCGCCCCACGCACTTGGAGGAAGTGGAGTACGAGTCCTTGCGCCAGATCTTCCAAAAAGCGCCTACTTCTGCGTCCGACGGGTCCATCAGCCTGCGCACCTTCTTGTGGCTTAGCGGGATGAGGTCTTATGCGGTTCCTTAGCCATGCTTGGGTACAACATCTGATGACTAGGCCCCTACTCTAGGCTGTGCCTTTCTCAATTCACAGCTAGGGGCTATATCTCTATATCTTTCTTAATCAATCTCTAAGCCTAGGCACCTCCTGAAACAGCCTCCCCGCCTGAAGCAACTACATACAGAAGAATGGCCCCAGTTCGGCCGGGCAGCTTCACATTCCAAGGACAATGATGGAGGACGTGCGAGATGTCCATTCCAAAGGCATGGCCAGGGTGGGTGTGGCGCTGGGTTCCTTTCGCGTTCTTCAGGGGTCGGAAGCTTTTAGATTCAAAAGGGAGCCCGTGTTTCCTGGGGGGGGGGAGATGTCGGGAAAAATGCCAGGCGGCCGCATGTGGCTCTTCGAGGCCCTGAATGATGCGCGGCATGCCGCCAAGGACGCCGGCGTGAGCGATGCCGCGGCTCAGCGAAAATGCGGAGGTGCTTGGGAAGCTGGGTGTGTAGACAAAACGCTTACGTCTTTCTTTCTTGCTTGCTCTCTTTCGTTTTGTTCTTGTGTGATTTGACTTGCTCAGAAGGGGGCGGCCATTTTCTAGTTGCCGACGCCTTGCCATCCTCGGGGGCAGCAGCCTTTAGCTGCCTTCATTGACCAGCGGGTGAGCCATGACCCCCTGAGGGCCATGATCTTCCCATTTCCCCCTTGCCGTTGCAGCTCTTGACATGCAGCAAGCACACGCAACTCGTTTTTTTTTTTTTATTCCAAGCAGGACCGCTGTGCATGAGAGGGTCGAACTAGCTCGTGCCGTCGGTGGAGCTTCCAAAGAGCCTTCTCAACAAATGCGCCTTCTCAACCCGGGGCTCTTTTCGGCCGATCGGGGCGATTTGTCCTTGGCGATCGGGCCCTGTGCCGAGGAAGCCGGCGAGGACAACAGCCCTCGCCGCTCACTCAAACGGCTGCCTTCCCGGGAGCCCACAAACTCGCAAGGCCCAGGGTTCGGAAAGTAAGATGACCCAAGAGCTAAAAAGTCGGAAGGGCTCTTTTGGTTTTCAGAAGCTGATGTTTTTTTTTCCACCTGCCTTCAGCGAAGCCAGGGAGTCTCCCTATTTTGAGACAAACCCATTTCTTTGGGTTTGTTTGGCCCTCTGGGGCCTTCTGATCTTCACTTGCCTCAATTCGGGAAAGCTGTAGCAAAGTTATTGGACACCTTTTGCATTGTTTTTTCACCTTCGGGGGAGTCGTTGGGGGATGTCTGTGAAGCATTTTGGGGGTTCCGTCTGCAATTCTTTGGGCAAAACATTGGTTTTTCCCCGTGGGTGCAGAAACGCGTAGCGCGGTGGGAGCACCGTGGGCTTGACGGCAACATGCGTTCGCCCAATCATCCTCGAGTATTTTTTGCGGGGTGGGTGGGTTCACGACCTGAGGGCGTGTCCCAGTGGCTGGACCTTAGGCCTCTCTTGAGACTGAGGCGTGCGGTTTATGCCCGTGCTGCACTTCACGCGGTCGATGGTGCAAAAGCCGCGAGGCAAAAAAATGTCGCTTCGGCCTTCGGCCTCTTTCCCTTAGGCCCTAGGCCATGAGCCCAAGGGTTTTTTTCTTCTTCT
Source organism: Effrenium voratum (assembly GCA_963377175.1). Taxonomy (NCBI): domain Eukaryota; class Dinophyceae; order Suessiales; family Symbiodiniaceae; genus Effrenium; species Effrenium voratum. The sequence continues at coordinate 180,820 of CAUJNA010000338.1, read as the reverse complement.
TGTTGTTTTTCGATATATATTTTTGACTAAACGTGACTGCCAGCTTCCTTTTGGTGTCAGAGTGGTCGTTTTTTGTTCTGATGGTGCCTTGGCCCCACCCTCCTGGCTGCTGAAGGCGGCTACGAAAGAACGCTGACCTTCAAGGCGCTGTCCAAGAATGGCCATCACTCCAGTAACCTCCCACACCAAACATTGACATGCACATGCCCGTTTTTCCGAACAGGTGCAGAACCTGGCAACTCCATGATTGTTGGTGGGATGATGCGAAAGTGAACAGCTGGCCACAAGATGGCTCCTTTTCTTATCAACAAAGACGTACCTTTTGGCGAGGAGACGGTTCTTTCAGAGAGCGCAAATTGCATGTGATCGTTGACTTGTTTGGAACAGGCACAGGGACATGATCGTCTGCGAACTCCTCTCAGGCTGTAGGTGCATTCCCTTTACCAGTCGGTTTTGCAAATGTCGTATGGATACATTCCGGGTTGATACAGGCGCTGCGGACTGGCCCAGCTTGTGCTGCTTGCCATTCTGCGGCGTGTCGACACAGCCGGACGCACCGCCCCGTGAATGTAGAATGCCTACGTGCCTGGGAACATCATGTTTTCAGCGAGGCTTAGCATGGGTGCTAATTACTGCAGAATTGGCATCGCAATGGGGAGGAAGGCAGTGTGTTTTCTACATCAAAGGCCGAGCTTCACTCAAACCCGGCACTTGGACGATGTGAAGCCAGTGCATTTATAAATGCCACGAGCACCATGGGCTGATCACGTTTGCCTGGGCTGATCAAAGGATTCATGTCGAGCTGCGCCCTCACACACGTCTCCGGCCCGTTTTAGCTCCCCATGCAGCACAGTGTCATGCGCAGTCTTCGCCATTTGTCAGAACAGAAAGGTCATCCCAACTTGTGTTTGTTGTTCAGCTTCCTTTTTATGCTCGTCCTGTTGGATGCCTCAAGCCATTTCCAGGCTCACCGACTCATTTGCAACAGCTTCGCTCTAGCACGCTTCCGCGCGAGCATCTTCCGGCACCAAAGCCCCTTCCGGAGAGCTCGGCCCGCGGCTTTGCGGGGACCGAGCTGCATCTGTCCCAGCGTCGACTGATCCGACCAATGCGACCAATCCAAGCTGCGGACCCGGCCTGTCGGCCTGTGGTCCGGCTGGTCGGTTTCCGATTTTTTCGGCTTTGCCGAAAAAAACACAAAACGGCCCAGTCCCGAAAGCCGGTTTTCGAGCGCCCCCCTTTTTGTGCCGGCCAAGGCACCTCCGGCACGTGACCATTAAGGAGCAGTGTCGGACACTGACTTGGGTGCTTTCCCCCAGACCCCTCCTAAGAGGGCTTGCTTTTTTTCCTTAACGCTGTTACAGTCAATGTTCTCGAAGGCAGTTCCTTGGCCAAGCCTTGCCGGTGAGGTTGCATGAGACCTGTAGCTTTTCCAAGGTTCCGGATACTTCCCTTTAAGCCGCGGTGCTTCCCAAAAGGGGGGAAGCTTGTTTCCTTTGCCTTTCCCTTGCACCCACACATTCCTTTGCGAGCCTAAGATGTCCACCTCCAGCTGGTCGTCCAGTTCCACAGCACACCACATGGCTGGAGAATTTGGGCCTGACGCCTTTGTACGCACCGCGCCTCCCGGTTTATGGGCCCGCAAAGGACCAGTCTGGTTCCCTAAATTTCCCCACTTCAAGCGTTCTTTGGCCTTTGCTTATAAAATCGGTGTATGGATCAGCCTGAAAACAGAACTGCCACCGATGAATTCGGTGAGCAAAGAGGCCATGGCCTTTTGCCCTTCGCCCCTTCCCCCGGCGCTTCGTGCCGCCGGCCGGCCTTCCAGGAGAACGACGTCCTCTCGACGCTGAAATTCAGCAAGGGCGAGGCCTGGCTCCGGGAAGCCGCATTTCAAATGCGTTTCGGGGCCAAAGGAGAATGCCATGGACGCTATCACCCATGGAATGGACATGTAATGTATGTATGTATGTATGTAATGTAATGTAATGTAATGGAATGTGATGGAATGTAGTGTAGTGTAATGTAATGTGATGTGATGTGATGTGATGCAATATAATGTAATGTAATGCATGTATGAATGTAATGTAATGTATTGTAATGGAATGGAATGGAGTGGAATGTAATGTAATGTATGTATGTAATGTATGTAATGTATTGTAATGGAATGGAATGGAGTGGAATGTAATGTAATGTATGTATGTAATGTATGTAATGTATGTATGTATTGTAATGTAATGTAATGTAATGTAATGGAATGTAGTGTAATGTAATGTGATGCGATGTGATGTGATGCAATGAAATGTAATGTAATGCATGTATGAATGTAATGTAATGTAATGTAATGTAATGGAATGGAATGGAATGTAATGTAATGTAATGTAATGTATGTATGTAATGTATGTAATGTTTGCATGTATGTATGTAGTGTAATGTAATGTAATGGAATGTGATGGAATGTGGTGTAGTGTAATGTAATGTGATGTGATGTGATGTGATGCAATATAATGTAATGTAATGCATGTATGAATGTAATGCAATGTAATGTAATGGAATGGAATGAATTGGCATGTAACGTATGTATGTAATGTGTGTAATGTATGTATGTATGTATGTAATGTAATGTAATGTAGTGTAATGTAATGTAATGTGATGTGATGTGATGTGATGCAATATAATGTAATGTAATGCATGTATGAATGTAATGTAATGTAATGTAATGTAATGTAATGTACTGGAATGAAATGGAATGGAATGTATGTATGTAATGTATGTAATGTATGTAATGTATGTATGTATGTAATGTAATGTAATGTAATGTAATGTAATGGAATGGAATGGAATGTGATGGAATGTAGTGTAGTGTAATGTAATGTGATGTGATGTGATGCAATATAATGTAATGTAATGCATGTATGAATGTAATGTAATGTAATGGAATGGAATGGAATGAAATGGAATGGACTGTAATGTATGTATGTAATGTATGTAATGTATGTATGTATGTATGTAATGTAATGTAATGTAATGTAATGGGATGTAATGTAGTGTAATGTAATGTGATGCGATGTGATGCAATATAATGTAATGCAATGCATGTATGAATGTAATGTTAAGGTATGTAATGTATGTAATGTATGTATGTATGTAATGTAATGTAATGTATGTAATGTATGTATGTATGAATGTAATGTAATGGAATGTAATGTAATGTAATGGAATGGAATGTAATGGAATGTAATGTAGTGTAATGTAATGTGATGTGATGTGATGTGATGCAATATGATGTAATGTAATGCATGTATAAATGTAATGTAATGTAATGTAATGTAATGTAATGTACTGGAATGAAATGGAATGGAATGTATGTATGTAATGTATGTAATGTATGTATGTATGTATGTATGTAATGTAATGTAATGTAATGTAATGTAATGTAATGTAATGTAATGTAATGTAATGTAATGTAATGTATGTAATGAATGTAATGTAATGTATGTAATGTAATGTAATGTAATGTAATGTAATGTAATGTAATGTAATGTAATGTAATGTAATGTAATGTAATGTAATGTAATGTAATGTAATGTAATGTAATGTAATGTAATGTAATGTAATGTAATGTAATGTAATGTAATGTAATGTAATGTAATGTAATGTAATGTAATGTAATGTAATGTAATGTAATGTAATGTAATGTAATGTAATGTAATGTAATGTAATGTAATGTAATGTAATGTAATGTAATGTAATGTAATGTAATGTAATGTAATGTAATGTAATGTAATGTAATGTAATGTATGTATGTAATGTAATGTAATGTAATGTAATGTAATGTGTAATGTAATGTAATGTATGTAATGTAATGTAATGTAATGTGTATGTATGTATGTATGTATGTATGTATGTATGTATGTATGTATGTATGTATGTATGTATGTATGTATGTATGTATGTATGTATGTATGTATGTATGTATGTATGTATGTATGTATGTATGTATGTATGTATGTATGTATGTATGTATGTATGTATGTATGTATGTATGTATGTATGTATGTATGTATGTATGTATGTATGTATGTATGTATGTATGTATGTATGTATGTATGTATGTATGTATGTATGTATGTATGTATGTATGTATGTATGTATGTATGTATGTATGTATGTATGTATGTATGTATGTATGTAATGTAATGTAATGTATGTATGTATGTATGTATGTATGTATGTATGTATGTATGTATGTATGTATGTATGTATGTATGTATGTATGTATGTATGTATGTATGTATGTATGTATGTATGTATGTATGTATGTATGTATGTATGTATGTATGTATGTATGTATGTATGTATGTATGTATGTATGTATGTATGTATGTATGTATGTATGTATGTATGTATGTATGTATGTATGTATGTATGTATGTATGTATGTATGTATGTATGTATGTATGTATGTATGTATGTATGTATGTATGTATGTATGTATGTATGTATGTATGTATGTATGTATGTATGTATGTATGTATGTAATGTATGTAATGTATGTAATGTATGTAATGTATGTAATGTATGTATGTTATGCTTTGTTATGTTATATTATGTTATGTATGTATGTACTTCACGTATTATATTGTTCTTTAGTGTGACGTAACATGATTTACTGCAATGTACTATAGTGTAATATTTCATGTATGCAGTGTATGTATTTGATGTACAAAATGTATGTTTGTATGTATGTGTGCTTGTATGTACGTATGTATGTAGTGCAATGCCCATGTAACGTGATGTCATGTGATGTAATGTAATGTGCCATCATGTATGAATGTATGCATGTATGTATGCATGTAGGTAGGTAGGTATGTATGTATGTAATGTATGCAATGTATGCAATGTATGTAATGTATGTAATGTATGTAATGTATGTAATGTATGTAATGTATGTAATGTATGTAATGTATGTAATGTATGTAATGTATGTAATGTATGTAATGCAATGTAATGTAATGTAGTGTAATGTAATGTAATGTAATGTAATGTAGTGTAGTGTAATGTAATGTAATGTAATGTAATGTAATGTAATGCAATGCAATGCAATGTAGTGTAGTGTAGTGCAATGTAATGTAATGTAATGTAATGTATGTATGTATGTATGGTATGTATGTATGTAATGTAATGTAATGTAATGTAATGTAATGTAATGTTATGTTATGTTATGTTATGTTATGTTATGTTATGTATGTGTGTATGTATGTATGTGTACGTGTATATGTATGTATGTGTTGCAATGTGATGTTACTGGAATGTAGTGTAAAACTTGCATGTACTCTGCATGTGTGTAGGCAATATATTCTACTGTTATGTGCGCAATGTATGTATGCATGTATGTGTGCATGTATGTGTGCAATGCAATGTAGAGTAAAATAAAGTAATGTACTGTATGCAAGTACCGCAACGTAATGTACTGAAATGTCATGTAATGTTTTGTTACGCATGTTATGTAGTGTATGTAATGTATGTAATGTAAGTAGTGTATGTAATGTAGGTATGTTTTCTGTATGTATCTATGTAGTGCACTGGAAATGGCACTGGTAATGGTACTGGTATGTATGCCACGTACAATGCGCTCAGCGCAACCAGGTGGCCCAGTTCCGGGTGCTCTTCCGGCGGCTCTACGCGGAGCTCCAGGGCAGCAAGAGCCGCTGGGACGAAAATTGGAGCGTTCTGCCGCGGCGGGGCAAAATGCACCGGAAGTTGGAGACTCGCTTTGTTTTGACTCTTTGTTTTTGTCCATTTTGGCCAGGCTTGGCATGTAGTTCCAGGACTTGTGCAAAGCCGGTTTTTAAAGCTGTGAGCCGGCCACTAGAGGCTAGGCGGCTTTCGGGTTTCCAATTTTGGCCTACTTTCAATTAGGGTCTCAAACCGGGCCTTCCTTTGAAGAAAGAAATGTCGGAGTATGTTCCACCTCTTCCAAGCGACCCCAAAAGGCTTTACTGTATCCTTCCAGGAGGCAAGTGCCTGAGGGTATCAGCGGCCACGGGGGCAAGGAACCGGGGCAAAGGCGTACGTGCGCCAAACGCCCAAGTGTTCTCACCGGTTTCAAACTGGGTGGCACCCCGTTCTGGAGCCGGCTCCAATGTTTAGGGGGGCACGGATAAATTGCGAGAGCGCTCCCCTTTCTCCCAGGCGAGCAAAAGAAGACGCCGAACCGCAGCTTGGCGAGTCCAGCTTCCAGGGAGCCAGTCCGGGCCGGAAAGTTAAGCCTCTTTTTCTCCGCGATTCTCGGTTTGGGCAAAGCCTTGACCTGGGAGGCAAGAGGACGGACACATCGTACATGTATACATGTATGTATATATATATCTCTCTCTCTCTCTCTCGCTCTCTCTCTCCCTCTCCCTCCCTCCCTCTCTCTCTCTCTAAGTATATTTGCATCACCTAGTCAGCGAATGATGCGACCGTCTTGAAATCCTTTCTCCCGACAGTTTGCCCCCTGAGTGAGGGTCTTTGTGGTTGCAAGCCAGGCTCACCAGCATCGTTTTGTTTGATGCGTTGCAATCCTTGAGCCAGTCGTGTGGGGATTCCGTCCAGCCGGTTCCTAGTGTGGACGTGGAATGGCGCCCAATTTCACCCAAGGCAAGCTGCAGAACGCAGCGCTACGGATTATGGCGGCCCGTCGGCCGGGGGGCCCAAGCGGCAAGACCCACATCCTTTCCAACAGGTTAAAAAGGCTGCAACGTTTCCATTTGGGCAGGTGGACTGGCGCGTGAAAGCGGGAAAACACTTTTTCCATTAAACCCGTAAAAGGCGATGGTTTTTTTCTCCATGCATGCTCTCCCCAAGTCCAGATTTATCACCCAGAGACTCAAATTTAGCAACCCTTTCTTTCAGCCCCCCCCATGTTTTTTTTGCATATCCTGGAGTGACGAGATATATGTCGTTGTGAAGCAAGCTTTAGATTCCTGCATTTTTTGATTTGGTTTCACAGACTTGCCAGTTGGACAAGGTCGGTTTTGAGGGATCGTTTTTGGCTTTCTTGTTATGTTTCAAAGGTTTCAGGGCTGGGTTCTGATGAAGTCCTGAGGTTCCAGTATTAGGTTCTGGGCGAGGCGGTGAAGCCATGCAGAACCCCCCCCTTCCAAATTTTCGCCCACAAGCTCCCCGAGTTGCAATGATAGATTGCATCTTAGGCCTTCTGCTTTGTATTGTTTCTTTGTTTGTTTGTTTGTTTGCTCGCACCCGGGAGCCCTTTTCGTGGATTCACCTGTGCAGCTGCTGGCTCGAATCACGCCGACACTACTCCACGTCCATCACTGAGCGAACCAATCAGGATGCCTGGAATGCAGGACTGCCGTCGAACTTGTCCGTCGAAATCCTCCGAAGGGACTCCTGAGCATCCGCCCCCGAAAATGAAAAGGCGAAGCCTGGGGCAAGCGGATGGCCGACGCATCGCAGAGGGCTTTTGAGAAGGGTTAGATGGCGGCTGATCATGAGTGAAAAGAAATAGGTTGTTCTGGGGTTGTGCCAGGCCATCCACAGCACATGCCCGAAAAGCCATCCTTTTCGCATGGCTTGTTAGATGGGATATGTCATTTGGGGTACGGAGGTGGGACCTTAGATGTTTATTTTTGGCAAGGGGGTTGCGGGTGGGAGACGGCGGGAGGAGGGGCCGGCTGTGCATGATTCATGACAAGATTGCTTTTGGATTAAACAAAAAGCTCACCCATGATTGAACTGAAGAAAAGCACCCCTTTTAAGAAGGCATCCTCAAGGCCAACATGCTTTTCTACATTCGAACCGTGCCCGATCTGAGGAGAATGGGCAAGTCTCACCCGAGTCCTTTGCGGGCACGGTTCCTGGTTTTTTGGCCCACCTCCGCCAGCGCCAGATTGTTTCTCCCCAGCTGCTGCGGGCTTGGGGGTCTGTGGTAGGATAGGAGCGGATAGGGGGTTCCAGGGGTCGATTTGGGGATTCCGCCTGGGCTTATTTTTCATTTTTGTCTCATCTGGCACTGGTAGTACCAAGGGAATCTCCTTTGAAGTGACTAACAGGTCATTCATGGTCGGAGGTGGGCGACCTACTTGGGAAGTAGTCAAGGCCCACCTGGCCATGTACCTCTGAAACATCTGAATCAGATAATTTCCAGTTAATTGGGGGACAACCCTACACCACCCTCAGGCGCAGAAAGATCTTTGAACAGGATCCATTTTGCGCAACCCGCCAATTCCCCATTCGATTTGGGCTTGAATTGCTTTAAGGATGGCTAAGGCCGTAAACGGGGATGCCCGTCCAAAGTGAAGGATTCCTCTAGCGCTGAGGGACATCAGGTTTCCCGCAGCCTGGAGATGATAGGGGTGAAAGGAAGCCTCTTAAGGGAAGCCTGCCGACTCCAAATGCGACCTTCAATTCTTTTGGGGGAGCAATGTGTCGTTAAATTCAACAACACGAAACATTGGAAGACATCTTGTGGAGCATTTTTGAAGAGAACGCCTATGACTTGCTCGGAAGGCCCCTTGACATTGAGGGAGGTTTTGGGGAGCACCAATACGCACTTGGGCTTCACCCGCTATAGCCATTTCGGGACAACCCTGCCACCAATGGAAACCGGGGAATAGCGAACATCCAGTTCAGTAATAGTGCGTGTGCCTTGAGGGCATCCTAAGCTTTTGGGCAAAGAGCCCGCTGATACAAAAATGTACGTGCACAGCGTATGTCCACGAGGTTGATTCCTCCAGCATCGTTTCACTGTCCAGGAGCCAACCAGCATTATGCTCAAGTGCGCAGAGGTTCTGTCCATCGGCATCACCTACATCGCCGTCTCCGCAGGCGCCTCCAAAACATCTTGCGTGTTTCCGCTTCCGCGAGTCTTAGGCAGCCTTGGGAAAAGTTTTAAATGAACTTTGGCAACAAGCAGAATGGCCGCCATGTGTAGTCGAGGCCCAAACGGTGATCTTTTTGGTCCTTTCAGCTGAGAAGGAAGGCCCATGTGCTGATATCAATGTTGTGTTTTTGGAGGGGATTTGAGTGGTAACACTGGAGCATGTTATGTCACGTCACGTTTTGGAACGGCGCCTGTGCCCCACTTTTTTGCCAAAGGCAAGGCGCCTTTTGTTGGCCCCGAGGTTCCCTCTCCAGTCCTGAGGAGTCAAGGTGCCGCTCGGAGTTTGGATCTGTGTTTCCTGGAGGCCATTTTCGGGTTGGCAAGGACAAATGGACTGCATTTTTGACTCGTGCAGGGCTCATCTCCTTCAACAAGTACCTCATGCATGAGGACCGATTCCCGCACGCGCTGCACCTCACAGCTGTGCACATGGCAACCACCACGCTGCTCTCTCTGCTCCTGCTGGGCCCTTAATTGGTGGGGCGTCGCTGGTATCTCTCTTCAAGTCAAGATCTTGAGTTCTCACCATGTTTCTTGGGGTAATTTGGATGTCACTTGAATGGACCCAGATGGACCAAGGTATGCCATCGCGCCTTCCATCTACCCTTCCATGGACAAGGCAACGGGGCGTTGCGGGCCACGTCTGCTGACTGCTTCCTGATGGGGAAAGCTTTTTCGACAAATCATGCCCCGAGGCAAGGCACAGACATGGTTGCAGAAAAAAACCGGCTCGCTTTTCGTGAAGCGGCAGCCCTCAAGCATGTCCGTTCATCTTGGAATTTTCCCATTTCCTGTAAAAGCGCTTTTCTGCCCACTGGTGCTTCCTGGTATGACATGTGACCGGGTTCTGGGCCCGGTTTTCGTTTAGGCCAAGGAAAACCTGGGGCTCCTGACCAAGTACCTCGCGCCTTTGGGCCTCCTCTTCTCGGTGGCTTTGCCCTTCGGACGCTATGGGCGCGAACTGGTGGGTGGTTTAGGAGGCCTTGGGGTTGCGTTGGGTTTTTGGTTTTGGGGGCGTTGGATTTTGGAGGTTTGAAGTGGGAGAGCAGGTTGGGGTTGGAGCAAGTCTGGAATGGGTGGCAGCTAGTGAGTTGGAGCGCCTTCTGTGCCGTTGGGTTTGCTTTTGGAGGACCGGTCGGCTAGCCGGTTGAAAGCTTCCTTTCGTGCCGGGTTGATGTTTTCGGCTGAATTCGGTTCAGGGAGTCTCCCGAGGTTCTGCTCCAACCAGGCGTACCTTTTCTCCTCCGTGGCCTTCCTGCAGTTCTGCAAGCAAGGCGCGGGAAGCACGGGTTGGCCTCTGGATTCTTGCGGAGCCCCACCGCGTATTCCACAAGTTCCTCTTTTTTTTTTTGCTCCAGTTGCACCCCCCCTTTGGTTTGGTCACCCTGAAACACATCGCCCCAAGAAGGGGTCATTTGACTCATGGCCATCGACTCGCAGGCAACGTGGCCATCGTCTTCGTGGGCTCATGCGCTGTGGGCCTCCAGAGCTTCAGCTGGACCAAGGCGCAGCGGCGCAGCGCGCGCCGCGGGATGAGTTGTGCATGGTCGCGGGGGCAGGTAAAAGAGATGGGATGGGATCAAAGAGGGAGCTGTTTCTTTTTTGGCTTTTGGTTTTAATAGAAAGGCCATTTGGCTGGCCAAGAAAAAGTGATGGATCAACGAGAGTGTTTTAGCAGATTGGTGGATAGATGTCGGCCCCGAAGCTGGTGAGCTGTTTTCCAAGGCGGCTGTTGTAGTCGTTGCAATGGGGGCCCCAGCACGCATTGAAGGCGCTTTTTGTTGGCTTCTCTTTTCCCTGTCTGGTCCTGTGTTAAAAGACAACGTTCCAAGGACATTGCTCGAGACACGAGTAAGTTATGCACGGACAACCTGAAGCATATTTCTCTTTAAGAGGTCCACAAGAGGATAGTGCCTCTGAGGAGGCTTTCATTTTGCCATCAGGGGGAGATGCAGAAAAGGTCGGTTCTTGTGCTTTCCAGGCCCCAAATGTCCAGTTCTGCACCCACGGACGGATGCCTCGGGCGTGGGATCGGTTCAGCTGGGCTTGTGGTCCATGTCGTGCTGGGAAAACGTTAGCGGTTGGGAGGTCCGTGCAAGGAGCCGTGTATATCTGGGACAGAGTTCCCAATGTTTCTCTTCGGGGCACAATTTGAGCGTTTTTTGGGCCATCTTATTATGAAATTCCTTGTGACTATTTTAAATTGGCGGAGCAATCCGCAAGGCGATAAACTCGTACGGCGCGGGTTTTTGAAGACGAGGCGGCGGGAAGCCCTGCCCCCACCAAGAAATGAGCGACAAGCTGGAAGGTGAGTGGTTGCAAGTTTCGTTTCAAGCGCACTGGTAATGTTAGGGTGTCACCGCAGGCCGCGGTTCTGTGCGTGGTGGTAACGGGCTGCTCCATCTGCGCCACCGGAGAGCGGCTTGTCTTCTGGGAAGATCTGGTCGGAAAACATGGCGAAAAGGTGCGGATCGGTTTTTGTTCAAGCTGCTGGTTTCAGGCACCTGATTGGTGGCTTGGACTGGTGGTTTGGGGATTGGAAGACCCCAGGTTCTAGAGGGTAAATGGATGGGAAACCACCCCTTAACCACCAAACCACCAATCCAAATCACCAACCCAAAGGGAAGCTGAGTTACCCTGGAGAGAGTAATTTGCCACCCGCGAGGGAGTCAAGTTTTGCCACAGAATCGTCGTCAGGCAAGCTATGTTTTTTGCGTGCGGAGCTTTAAGGAAGTGTCGGTCCTCTCTGGTTTATAATGATTGATCGCATTGTGACCAACGTGTTTCCTGTTTCGTTCGGTCTGAGCAGAAGGGCGTCTTGCTCACAAGGGTTCTTTCCACCTGTGTGGGCGGGGGCAGAGGAGGCTTTTGCTCGGCAACAATTCAGCAGCTTGAGAAGCAGAACCCAAAGAGTCATGTACTTTCAATGAGCGTAGCGGATGTTTCCACATGTGGGAGCTATGAGTCTGGCCGCGAAGATGTCAAGCGCCGTTGGCGACTGAGGATCAAGTTCGTGATGAGTGGCCTCCTCTTTCAGCTGTTCTCGCAGGCGTGCGCGTGCGCGTGTGCGTGTGGGTGTGTGTGTGTGTGTGTGCAGAGTGGCAGAATACCCTGCCACCAAATTTGTTAGCAGGGGGACACAGCACTTCACTGGGACTGTGTCCAACGAAGCTACCAGTGAAGTGGGATATCCAGCTTGGCCAGCTGGACGTACCTGCATCAAGCCCGATGTGCACCAGAGCTGCTTCGGTGATTCTGAAAAGTCTATTTGGCCCCCTTGGTTGCGGCGCTGTTTGTGCTTTTTGTTCTTTCGGGTAACGTTTTCGTTTCTAGAGTGAAGCCAAGTGACCTGCCAGCCGAAACTTATCCGACTCGAGACTCATCAGTTGTACTCGAGACTCATCAGTTGTACTCGAGACTCATCAGTTGTACTCGAAAGATTAGACCCTCCATCAGGAGTTTAAGTGTGTGTGTGTGTGTGTGTTTGTGTGTGTGTTTGTGTGTGTGTTTGTGTGTTTGTGCGTTTGTGTGTTTGTGTGTTTGTGTGTTTGTGTGTTTGTGTGTGTGTATGTGTATGTATGTATGTATGTATGTATGTGTGTGTGTGGGTGGGTGCGTGCGTGCGTGCGTGCGTGCGTGCGTGCGTGCGTGCGTGCGTGCGTGCGCGTGGGTGAAGAAAACACACAACATTATATCTACATCTACACCTCTAGCTATATCTATCGATTTATCTATATTGATTGATCAATGTATTTATACGTTTTTTGTACCTGTGTGTGTGTGTGAGTTGGCCCCCTCTTACCACTAGGGTTGTGGAAGTTCTGTAATGCATTGGAAAGGCCTTCCAAATGACGCACAAGTGAGAACCAACTGAGATGTGCCACCGTGCAGAAGACCAGCCGAGTTCCGGGACCGGGGGCAGTGTTTGCGGAATATTTTTCGGCCGAGTATCCTACATGTTTGAAATTGGCTTTTCCAACTTTCCTACATGCCAGCAATTCAGCCGCATTCACGACGTTGTTGGTGAGGTTTTGGTGAGGAGGGGTTTGTGCGAATCTACAAATTTTGCCCTCCCTTCTCGACTTCCAGACAGTCCCCTTGTGATGTGCTTCCATGCTTTTCCTACATGCCATGTGAAAGAACGTGCTGCAACCGGCGCCGCAATTGCGTCCGCTTTGCTTGGTTCATTGTCGCTCGGGCTAGCAGTGTGTCAGTGAGATTGGATGCCGCTCGCTCAAGCCCGCCCGCAGTTTGCGGAGTGCTCCAAGAATCTGATTGGGGAGATTGTGATGACAGGAGCAGGTCTAAAGCTGGATGTGCCGCTTGGCAGTGCCAAACGGGAACCCAGGAGGAGTTTGATTAGGGGTGCCCCCCCAATTTTAGAGGGAACCCGTCACTTTGAGAGGAAACCTCTCTTTGAATACGACGGGTCTATGAATCCCGGCTTCAACATTTGCAAGGCCAGCTAAAGACTGACGGTAAGCCCCCGTCCTTCCAATTCAACAGCTTGCCTCACTCACACCACTTATGTTGACTTGCTGTCTTTCCGTTCTGCGGAGACACCCCAGGAAAAAATACAATCGGTGTTTCGATTTTTTTCCTGGTGGAGGGGGGGGCTTTGCTTCTCTCCATGCTTTCTCGGCACAACAATTGGCCGTCAAGCCTATGTCCTGGGTCATTGTGGCTGATGTCATATCTTTTCTTTTGATGCAGAATCTTGAGGGTGGCCAATCGGGCCCATTCTTCCTATTAGTTTGCCATCCGGCGACCTGTCAGATGCAGTTGCACCCCTCCAAATGTTTGGTCGTCCAAAAGTCCGAATGCTTCTTTCTGGTTTCCTAACACGGCATCCGTGGACAGCAGTCCCATGGACACAGCCCCCGTGGACAGGATCACATGTCAGTTTGACGTTGGCTTTTTGAAGGGGCCGAAAAGGGAGTCCACTTGAAACGGCTTGGGGAAACAAGGCGCCGTCACCAAGCAATGCTGTGGGACATTTGAGTGCGCAAGAGCAGACACCCAAGCCGCCAGACCGAGGCTTACCTTCGTAGCCTTCCAAGCGCCCTTCTCTCTGCTGCCGCTGCTAATAGGTGCGGGTACCCGGCGAGATTACCGAAAGAAGCATGGGACGTACTGAAAAACAAACATGACCCAAAAAGGGTGTCCCCCCACGTGATACCTGCTACCAGTTTTGCTCTGAGAATTGATTTGGGGTCAGTGGAAGTCATAGGGCTTGGGGTTCACAACGAACCGGCGCTCGCCAGCGCAAGCGGAGTTGGTTGGGTCTCCAGCTTGTGCCAGCAGGCGCCTTGATGGAGTGGTCGCCGGACGTCACAAAGGACAGTCGGAGGGGAGGCGCAGGGACGGTCCCACCCCCGCGAAGCGTTGCCATGCGCCCAGGAGGCCGCCCAGAGGCCAATATGTGGGGAGAGGTCGTGGAACGTCATCATTTGACGGTTCTCAAAGCGACCTGTCGATTTTCCAACGTGGCCCCAAAGCCTAACCTAACTCATGTCCAGGTGCTTTGGGAGTTGAAGCTTCGGTTAACTCGTGTGGAACCGTGCCTACAGAGCACAGGACCTCTGAACGCTGAAAGGTCAATGTGACAGCGTGCCGCCCGACGGGGAAGGATCTTTCAACAATGTGGTAGCATAGCAACCTGCAACTTGTTTAGTTCTTCAACCAGGGAGTCGGCCGGGCCGATTGGTTTGCTCACCGCGCAACTTCTGCCATGCCAGTTGGAAACAAAGCCTTCCACTACCACGGAATCCCTTACCGGACACCGGGGCAAATGCCCTACATTAGTCGCTTTGGAGCAGACGCGATACCAGCGGGGTCAACTCGTGCCACGCGGCTCGGCCCAGGACTTCGTCGCCATGTGGCCCGTGCTGCTGGCGAACGCTGGCCTCGCCTTTGCGCCCTGGAAGCCTGAAGCGTGTTGTAGGTCGAGGGGGGCTGTTCAGAGGCGTGTTTCCGACGTGGCCGTCTTGGGATGGACTCGTCATGCACCTGAAGCCATTGAACACAATTCGTTCTTTCAGACGCCCCAAGGTGCAATTTTCTTTTGGCATTTGCTGTTTGCTTTTCGAACAGCAGTCTAAGTATCAGTTCGATGGTGTGGTTCAAGTGGTTTTCCTTCGGACAAAGGCTTCTTGGGGCGAGAATCCATCAGGTGCTGAACGTGCTCATCGCCCTAACCTTGAAGAAACTTTCCGCCCTGGCCTTTGTGCTCATTGGCCTCCTCAAGGCAGTGGCACGCGCCACGTCGCCGCGTGGTTGGCGTCTGAGAGTGGTATGGCCCCTTAAGCTGTGCCCCGCACGCCCATCCGATCGATGGACGTGGGGGCTGGGCCTTTTGTGAGGAAGACTGGGTGCTGGGAAAGCTTCCCTGGCAGTGTTTCATCGGTGTTTCCGTCTAAAGCTGATCTGGGTCTCCCCCAAAAGGGTGCACACCTCCGGGTGGTCAGTATTAGACTAAGGCAACATGCGTTTGGTTTCTTTTACTTTACAGGTCATTGGAGTTTGTCAAAGGCACAGCTTCCCATGACCCCCTAGCTTCCAGTGTCCTTTCAAGACTGCCATGTATTTTTTGTTTTCGGACACGACGCCCCTGCCCCCTTCTGGGAGGGCCTCGTTTCTGCGCTACCTCTACCTTCAAGGTTTGGGAAACTCACCGGGACCGATCGCATGGGCGAAAGGCAAGCCACATGTTTTGGTAGTACCCTTATCGCCCAATTCACACAAGTATTCCCTAACTTTTAATGTTGGCCCCCAATAGACCAGCAAATCTTCTCCCTTTGCTGGCGCTTCCCTGGATTCACTTGTGTTGCTTTTCTTTATGTTCATGCACGTGCTTCCTCTTTTGGTTCGGCTTTTGATAACCTCTCGGGTCTCAGCCACGTGTCACGAGAGGACGTGACCATCGTGGTCTGCAGCGCGGCAGTGTTTGGGGACCCCATCAGCCACCAGCAGTTCGTTGGCTTCGTGGTGACCTTGATGGGCATGGGCCTCTGGAGCCACATGAAGCTGCAGGAGCGCCTGTTCGCGAGTCGAGGGCTCCGGACTTTTCTCAGGTTCGCTGCATGTCTGTCACACACACACACGTGGCACATCACACTAGGGAACAAGCAGAAGAGAATATGCCCAGGTGGCATCCCCAACAGCAACCATTTGAAACCTTGCTTCCGGAACCGCTCCATACTCCGGAACCTCACCAAAACGAACCAGAACCCTTTGCAATAACGACCCCATGCCAACCCAAGCCGAACCCTCGTAACCGCTCTATGTATCCAGACCTTTCCGCAGCCCTAAACCCGCCAAAACCCGATCCAACAACCGAGAGGGGATCTCTCCCTCTCTCTCGAAATATGTTGATCCGTAAAGCCACAACGCCCCACATAGCAGCTCATGAAAGCGGGAAATCCGGTGGTCCACTTCAAGCTTTGCGCCCGGGCGGATTCTGCGTGCTCCAAAGAAACGCCCGAGGAGCAGACGCGGCCGGCAGAGGCGACACCACTGGTGAAGGAGAAGGCC
Source organism: Effrenium voratum (assembly GCA_963377175.1). Classification (NCBI taxonomy): domain Eukaryota; class Dinophyceae; order Suessiales; family Symbiodiniaceae; genus Effrenium; species Effrenium voratum. The sequence goes on along the minus strand of CAUJNA010000338.1, from coordinate 164,400 downwards.
GACAAGGTGAAAGAGCCGCTTTGATGCGCAGAGGTCTTCTGGGACTCTAGCTCTTTTGACCCAGCTTTGGGCGTTTTTTTTCTTCCTTTTTTTTCTTCTTCTGGGTCTGTAGTTTGTTTTTGAGGGTCCCATGTTGTGGGTGGTTTTGAAGGGAAGCCAAGAGGAAGCCAACCATTTGGGGTGCTATATTCAAGAGACACTCTTCTCCTGGTGCTGGACTGTGACACAATGATGGAATACTACCATCTACTTTCAGTCGGGCTTTCGAGTTGGGGTTTTAGCCAGCTTGTGGTTGCGAGGGAGCCAAATTTGCTAAGGAGGAAGCTGAGGAGCCACCAGGAGTCTTTTCATAGGTTTTCCTTTTTTGGAGGGTACCATGGGTACCCTATTTGGAGTTGGTTTCAAAAAGGGACACCTTTTTGGGGTATTTTGACGCTCGCGTAAAACTTGGTTTTAGTCTCCAAACTGAGAAAGTGCTTGAGTTGGATGGATTTTCTGTGTGTTGCCAACTGGGAATTGGACCCTTTTGTAGAACCAGCTTTTTCTAGTGACGGGATTTGCCTTGAAAGGCACTGGACAAGCAAGTGATGTCCCTGTCCTCAAATGGCACAGAAACTCGTCAAAGATGGATTTGCTTCCTTTTTCTCGGAAGGCTCGACAAAAGGCTCGTTTTGCCCCATCCTCTGGGCTGAGGTCAGCCTGAGCTTAGCTGTGAGCGGGCCACAGGCCTTAGTGACGCGAAGGGAGGCCGAAGGCCGGTGGCTGAGGTGTCAAGCTGTCGTTTTGCCGTTCGACTGGCCGCTGTCCCTTTGCGATCGACGTCCCCCGACGAGTCTCCCAAAGCTGGGCTCCGGGGGCATTGCGACTGCCGAGAAAAGGGGCGCTGGGCCGGGGCGGCGAGGCTTCGCAGGGTGAAGCGCGATCGCACGGATCTGTTTTGCAAATGGATCACTTGGATTGCTTTCCAGAGAAAGGAGCCCATGTGCTCCGGGTCCGTTCAGGTGACCGCTTTCCGTGATTAGGACTGTTTGGTGTCATTGAAGTGGGGCGGCCCTCTTCTCCTTGCGCCGCCCATATGGTATTGTAGCCTCAGAGCATGCTTTCCTTCCGTGCTGAGGCGGTCCATGGACGATGGAGGTGCGGTGTGTCGAAGTGACACGGACTCGTGAACCCAAGATGTTTCGCATTTTTTGGGGGGTCACCGGCAGTGAAGGCTTCGGAAACCAAATGCTTCCCCTGCCATCTTGGATTTGGAGCACATCGCTACCGTATGGGAGGGTTATTCGAGACGAAGGTTGAGCTTCCATGGGCGCGAGACGATCTCGCTCAGCACCCCTGGTCTCCTTTGGCCATCCCTTTGTCCTTGCCAAGTGGACGGAGTCTGAGCCAACTGCCAGCTCTTAGCAAGTGCCCCGTCTGTCTCGCTCCCGCGCAAGCCGAGCTGTTGGGTGAACCGGACCCCCAGGACTCGAAGGCTTGTTCGAATCGAACGCGGTTCAAAGGCGGCGGGCGGCCGTCCCCGTTTCAACGGGGGGTTGGAGTCCGAGCGGTTCTTAGGACCCTGGCCCCGTGGCCGGCCAATCTTTTCGGAGCCAGCTTCGGTGCTTTTGGAGCCCACGCCAGGACAGGCCATCGAGCTGGAGGAGGCCAAGCCGGAGGAGGAGGTGGAGGAGTAGCCCGTTCCCTTGAGCAATGGGTGTGTCTCACATTCTCACCCCATAAGGCTCTGTTGTTGGATAAGCTGCGATAAAAGTTGGGAAAGGCAAACTTTGACGTGAAACTCCAGCGAGTTTCCCGTTGCTGTGCTGCTTTGAACTTCGGACGTTCGCAAGTGCCGTGTCGGATCGTCGCACCGGGCCGGGGAAACGGGTCGTCAGGAGAGGAGCCCCCAGTCCTTCGGTGCGTGGCTGGGCAACTTCACGAAGGTCCACAAAGTGCCAGGCGCGCGGAGCCGTACGGGGAACACAGCGGCCACGGGTGTCTTTGAAAGATTCTTGCTTTGTTCACCACGGTACTTTGTAACTGTTTTTTTGATGGACACTTTGTTCATTGCTAGAGGGTGTGTTTCAAGATTGTGGACACAGCATTTGGCGGGGTTTGCTTGCCGTTGCGCATTACCCTGCCACCTCAGGGTTTGCTTGTGCAAGCTTGGGGCTTTCCACCAATTTGGGGTCCAACTGGTTCACCCCTCTCTCGCAGTCTCCTCGGTGCTGCGCCTCATGCAGCCTATGGGCCTGCGACTCGACGTGGGCACCAACAAGGCGTTGGGCTGGGTTTTTTGGAGGACAGGTTTCCCTCCCAAGAGAATCCCCAAGCGAAGATCCCCACAAGATCCCCAAGCTTTAGGTGGAAACGCCCAGGGGAAATGTCGCGCGTTTTTCCTCGATGATTGGCCCCTTTGTCAAGGTGGCTTTCAAGGGGTGTTGTTTGCAGGGAGGAAAGGCAAGTGGAGGTTCCCTTCAATGGTGCTGACCAACGAGCCATCCCTAACATGGATATATTCTGATTCTACGTTTTCCTCGGCTTTACCATGCTCTTGCCAATAATTGTGGAACTTGACGGAAAGATTCGCACAGGCTACTTTGCTCTCATCAGGCACCCTGCCCATTTACATGATGTGGGTTTTATTCAGGGATGGCTATGACCATTACTCCGGAGGAGGAATGCTCATTCTTGCACTGCATCAGTGAAGAGGTGGACAGAGTTGGAGCAGCCGGGACAGAACTGGTGGCTTTTCTGCCTATCTAACTTGTGGTTGGCCACCTCGGCTTGGCCACCCCCCCCATTTGTGAAGCTATCAACCTCCTCTCTATCCAAAGGCTTTGGGCGACTTCGTTTGCCTTCCCTTCCTCCCAGCAGCCCCTGGATCAATCCATCTGGTGGAATGGGTTCGATTGGGGTGCTTCCCCCGAAAGGACTTCCTCAACGAGACCCCCCTCTATCAATCAATCTGGGCTCCCGCAAGAGGCAATGGTTCCGAATGGTTCCCTTAAGCGGATTGAACCCCAGGTTCATCAACTTGCTGGTGCTTGGGAATGAGCGAATGATCCTCACCATTTGTGGTTTCCTTGAAGGGACTGGGTTCATTCCATCTCATTCCCTTCTTGCATCTGCAAGTACCCATCATGCTGCAAGTGAACCCTCCATCAAAATGGGCTTCCATCGGTGTCTCCCATGGGTTCCCATCCGCCAGTCGCTGCTGAACCGGAAGCTCGCGGAGATCTGCGACGACGGCCTGGACTTCCCCGGCTTCCTGCAACTCATGCAGCGGGGGCCTCGGCAAATCCATCCCTCGAAGTCGTGTTGGTATCACTTTGGGGTGGTTCTTTCTCCCCAACCAGGTTTGGGGGGGGGGGGGTGCAAATGGGAGTTGGTCTTGGCACGTGGGGGTTGCTTCTTTTGTGGGGCATCCCTTTCTCTCCAACATCAAAGGCACCCATGTTTGAGGAGTGTCTTTTTAGGGAACGTCAACAACAGGTCGCCCAAGAATAATGGGAGCCTCAAAAATGTTGGGGCCAAAAGCTGGCCCCTTCGCCTGCTGGCGTGGGTACACGAGCCACATTTTCCTTCTTTGCTAACGCTTTTAACCGTTGAGCAAGTGTGCTTTGGGCGTTAGGCAGTTTTGGGGTGTCCAAAGGGAACTCAAAGCCGTTTCTTTCATGGGCTCAAAAGTTGGACAAATCTGTAGGTTGATCCCCCATTCTTTTCTCCCATGACTTTTCGGTAGTCGCGCTTCCAGACTCATAGGACTCCAAGCCCCTAACCTCCCACTTCTCCTGGTTTCCTTATCAGTGTTGGGGTGGGAGGGGGGGATGTTTGCTGCGTGCAGACGGAATAACTTGCAATGATTGCAGACACAGTTGCCCGGCTTGACTTACCGCTCAAGACTCAACCCCCATGTTCTGGATCCGTCCCAGCCATTTTGCCATTTGGTTGATTGGATTCTTTGCCGGTCGATTTGGGCATCCTGCATTGTTTAGCCAATTCGACACTGCTGCCCTCTCTCACGAGCTGCGGGCAACCAGAGTTGCTTTGGAGGCAGCAGAGCCGAACACCTGCCGATCTGAGCTCCGCACCGAGATTCGGTACTCTACACCTCTCGGTGCTGCCTTGCAGGTGGCTTTGGTTTTGCAAATCGGCTTCTTCGCTTGGTCTGTCTGCAACTTGAAGCGGCAGACGCCAGCGCTGAGCCCGGCGCTGGCTGAGACGGAGAGTGACAGTAGCTCTGATAGCCCCCAGTTTACCCCTTTGAACGCGTTGGGAGTTGAGCGGCTAGGCCCGACGCGGCCATCGGACCTGAAGAAGTGAGATGGCGGCACTAGTCAGGGTGCTGACCCTGGATGTTCCAGACATTCAGGTTCTGGTGAATTTTCCAGCTGATCCACACTTCACTTGGCACCATCGAATCCTTCTGCGGCGAGTCACGCCCGGGGTTTGGTTCTGCTTAACGCCAGATGGAGAAGTGATCCGTCATGATCTCACCCTTCTCCGTCACATTGTTCTGGAAAGGGCCACTGAGTTCCCTGCAGCAGTGGCTGGTGATGTCTATGCCTTTGACCCAATCAGCAGAGTCACAATTGAAGCCAAGAAGAGACTTGCGGCGGTGCAGGCTTCAGTGCTTGGTGAGGACGAGCCGGGCGAGGTCATGACTCAGGTGTGGATTGTCGCTGACCCAGCGCGTTCAGACTATGGAGAACAAGTGGCGGGTGACCTCATGAATGACCCCAACACGGGCATGGCCTTTGAGACCAAAGGTGTGGTGACCCTCAACGGGGAAGAGGTTTTTGTCCAGCGCATGAGCACTGGTGAAGCTTCCGACTTGCGAAGAACAAGGCGGATGCGGGCTCCGATGCCCGGCTTCTAGGATTGCACCTTGATCGGGCCGGCCGGCGTCGTCTTGACCTCAGCGACGCTGTCCAACTCATGACCGAAGAAGAGCTGGAAGATTTCCCGGCCACTGAAGTGAGGGCTGCCCGCGAATTCTTGCTTGCAGTCTCTGAAGGGCCAGGCAACCTAGCTCGGTACCATGTCGATTGGCAGAGGCTTTCGGGTATCTCAGACGGCACAGCTGTGTGCCATTCCCACCGCCTGATCTGTGAGGTGCTTCGTCTGATGATTGGACACGACCAGCTGAACACCCCCAGCCTTGCAGCCGGCGAGCAGCTAGTGCGTTGGCTGGTCCAGCTGGAAGTTGCTACGGAGCGCAACTACAGGAGCCCAGACTTTCCGGACTCGGCATCATCTTGGGCGGCCCTGTCAGCAACGAGGGCAGAGCGCAGACCAGGAAGTTCAATGAGCACCTCACTAACAAGCTCAAGGAGCGTGCTCAGATCTGGAAGAGTGAGCGGCAGTTTCGCGAAGAGAAAAGGCAATGGCAGCAGTCTGCTGCGACAAGCAGCAGGGATGCGGACAAGCCCGATGGCAAGGGCGCCGAGAAGAAGCCAAAGGGCAAAGGCAAAGGAGGGCCCAAGGGCGGCGGCCGCGGATCAGCTTCGGCCGCCGCAGATGGGGCGTGAGAAAAGGGGGGCAGTGCTGGTCAACGAGCCGGCCAGTGCTGCGAGGTGCCCCCAAAGTTTTGGCTCGGGCAGTGGCGGGGAAGCTGGGCCTGCGATTTCTGGAATTTCCCGAGACCGTAAGCACGGAGACCCTTTTCCGCTGCCAGTTTTACGCACAGACAACCCAATTTATCGGGGCCTGACGTTTGACATGTCGGGCCTTCCTAATTCGCACCTTCGCCTGGTAAACGAGGCCATCAGATCGGCCAACGCCCTGGCTGGTGCTCGCATGAACGCCGAGAAGGCGTGCAACACATCTCTCGCACAAGCTGGCTGGGAACCTACTTCGGTGCAGTCTGGTATCTTGAATGATCTCGTGGCCAGGCTGTCTGATGTGGGCGAACCGCCTGAAGGGCTTCGTGAAGAAGATGCCCTTCGGGATTTGGCTGGCGCTTCCTACCTCTACGGGGAGGCCAATCACCTGGCTGAATTCGACCCTGATAAGATCAAGATCTTCACACGCGCTTTGACTCCGACGGAAGCCCGCGATTTGTGCTCTCCAGAAGTTGAGAACCAATTGAGACATTACAAGCAGTTCATTGAGCGTTCCGAAGAGGAGATTTCTGCGCTCTACCCCAGTGGCTTGGGTGTGGAGCCGCATTGGGACCCCCGTCTGAAGTCCTCCCTTGCTAGGCGCGAGGACCTGTATCAGCGGCTATGGAAATCCAATTTGCTCACGTTTAGGAGGAGACGCAAGGCCCTGATAGGTTTCTTTGTCGTCCGCAAGAAAGACGGAATGCAGCGGCTGATTTGTGATGCCAGGCAAGCCAACAAGTGCCACAAAAGGCCGCCCTCGACCAGATTGTCCACGCCGGCTGCGTTTGGCGGCTTGGACTTGTCGGAGTACAATCTGCAAGAGCAAGGCTTTGGCGAAGTCTTTGGCCTTCACGACCCCGATCTCGGGCCAGCAGCTCCACGGACAGGTTGCAAGGGCAATGAAGGTGATGTTGGCGATTGCTTTTACAACTTCAGCATTGAAGAGTTAGCAAGTTGGTTTGCCACATCTGATGCTTTTCCAACGGAACGCTTGGAACAACTGGGCATGTCCCCGCACCATCTTTGACGACGTTGTCGGCAATTGGACGCCGGTAGCGCCAGGGGAGGTTCTGATCCCTTGCTTCAGGGGCGTCTGTATGGGGTGGAGCTGGGCTCTTCACCTTGCCCAGTCCATTGTCATGCACCAAGCGTCCTTGGCAGGCGGAGGGCGCATCGATGACATCGTGCTTGACAAAGCCATCCTGCCCGAAGTGCGGCCTGACGTGCCGGCTGTAGGGGTGTATGTGGACAACTTGCAGGTCATTGGTGGTTCGGCTTCCAGCGTGGATCAGCGAATGCAAGGCATTGTTCGAAGATTCAAACAATTGGGAATCCCCTTTGTTGTTACTGGCGAGAATGCTTTGGATGAGTTCGAAACCCTGGGCCTCGTCTTTGATTTGCAAAGGCGGAGAATCACTCACAGAAGAGCACGATGTTGGAGATTATACTTGGCTACCCGGGCTTTGTTGAGGAGAGGGCGCATTCGCGGAGCTCCTCCGAGTCTGGGTTGGGCATGTGGTTCACCATTTTCAGTTGTCACGGCAAAACATGTCGGCAATTCATGCTTGCTATCTGAAGAATTTGATCGGTCAATATGGGGTTTTACATCCATTGCATCCGCAGTGTGGCTGTTCAAGCGTGAAAATGTGCGAGCAGCGCACTTGGACGGTTTGTTGTTTCCTTTTGGGCCCCAAACCGGTAACCCTTGAATCTATAGGTTATCAGCCGTAGGCCCCTAGCTCTAAGCAATGGACGGTTCCCTTGTGCCAGTTGATGGATCCAACATGCCTGTGGATGCTGCCGGAGCTAGCTCCGACAACGCCACCGGCGGCGGTGTGCGAATGTTCGCATCAAGCGCTAATGCGCAGTACAACCGCACCCTGATGAATTCCCTTCAACTGTACAATACCGCAATCTTTGCTTTTGGGAATGATGCAGCCATTAGGTCTGAAGCCGAAGCCCTGCATCAAGCAGCTGTCACGCATTTGCAAGCGGAAAACCGTGAGGAGCTCCGTGTCGCACAAAATCAGCTGCATGCACACTACGCTGAGTGTGTGCAAGCCCAGTCGCATAGAATTCGTGAATACGAACAGCGAGTGAGCGATGAGTTCATCCAAGAAGTGAACTTCGCTGAAGCTAGGATAAGCCAAGTGTGTGAGGAAAATGCCGAAGCATTGCATGAAGCGGAAATGGGACACAAAACAACTGAGTTTAGGCAAGCCATCGAATCCACCCTGGCGGAAGCCCAGCAGCTCCTTCATGAGCAAGCCGCAAAGCACGCCGACGACACAGCCTGTGTCGAGGCGAAAAACGCCAGGATGATCGATATGATGGCCTACCAAAACGGGCTTCTGCAGGACGAGCTCGATGAGCTGAAGAGGTATCAGAAGCATCACGACCTCCGCGAGGATGGATCGAAGCCCAAAGGGGTAGGTGATACCCGAGAGGATTCACCAGAGTTGATGACCGACGACATGAAGTCAGCTCGGTCCCAAAGGTCAATGTTGGACCCGTTGTCCCATCCATTTCAATATGCAAAGGAAAAGTTGAGGTCGCTTGTTACCTATGACGGTTACGGGGTTGAATATACCCCTAGCGTGATTCCAACTGCCGAATGCGAAGCACTGCCCGCAGATGCTCGCGATCCGCAAGGACCAGCTGAAAAGCCATCAGGTAGCAGCCGATCCCCGGTGAAAACAAGTGCACCGGTCCCGCCCCTGCAATTCTCTCAGGGGCCAATGCCAAGTGACCGCAAGCAGGGTGGTAAGCCTCCTGGCGGTCCGCCACCTGATGATGATGGCGATGGCGATGGTGATGAAGATGAAGGTGATGGCCTCGGGCCTAACCTTGGTCAAGAAGCATTCGCCAAAATGTTGATGAAGTTAGTGAAAGGCCACACGAACGATGAAAAGCCCAGAACCCGCGAAAGCGAGACGTTGCGATTCAAGGAGATGCCAACTCCTGAAACGTACCGTGAATGGAAGACATCGGTTCGTGAGGATGTCCGCGCTGCATCTGACCGTCCAGACGAGGCTTGGCCTTGGATCATGGAAGTCTGGTCCGATCGCGAGGACAAGAAGAAGCTGTTGGAGGAGCTCGGCGAACCGGGAAAATTCGTGACCTTAGACACGAAGATTCTCGCAGCGCTCACGCGTTCAGCGAAAGGCGATCTGGCTCAGCGAATCCTGACAGCGAAGGAAGAATGTGCCAAGGAGGGAAACGGCGAAGGAATCATTGATCTCAAACGTTTCCTAAACGCTTGGGATTCCGTGATCGCCGGCATGAAAAGGCCGCCGGAAGAAAAGGCGTTGAAAGACATCTTGCTTCGCCAAGTGAGAAGCTGCCATCTGTTGCGGTACGACATTGACACATATGATCGTTGCCGTGATGATGATCCCAACAAATCGTACGATTTCCTAATGCGTTGCATGAGGGATCTAATCGAGAGGGACAGGCTTCGCGAGAACCGAGAGCGCGTGTCCAAAGTCAATGCCAGTAAAGCCCCGACGCCCAAGGCCGGTGCTGCCGCCCCTGAAAGGAGGGACCCCAAGAAAAAGAGCGCACCCAAGCCGAAGGACACCAAGGAAAAGTACTGCTTTGACTTCCAGAAGGGCTCGTGCACGAGGGGGGCAAACTGCCCTTACGCGCACCGCAAGGAGCCGCGAGGACGCTCCGCGACCCGTGGCAGGCCGAGTTCCCCCAAAGGCAATAAAGGAGAGAAAGCACCGTGTTCTTTCTTTGCCCAAGGGAAGTGCACTAGAGGTGACAAATGCAAGTTTAGCCATGCCTCCACGGGCGGCAAATCTGCCGCCGCGGCATCGAGCAACGAGGCCAATGCAAATCCTGCGGCTAAGAAGCGTGCAAATTCGCCTAAGCCTAAGCCCAAGGCCAAAGCCGCTGCAGTCTGCACCAGGTACGCCATGTTCGCAAAGCCGATTGATCCAATCGGAGTGTCATTCGACACCAATGCTCATGTGCATGAGATCCCCGCCGAAGGCGATGGTTTCAAGCTTGAGTATGAGGAACGGCAGTGCAACAGGATGTTTCCAAGTGCTAAGGACTGCCCCAGGCCGACCAAAGGGACTAACAAGGCAGCGCGCAAGGCCGCGAACCAGTTGAATGCCGTGATCAAAGCCATGGAGAATGGAGCCCAGCCCGCTTGTGGTTTCATGTGCGATGTGGAATCCGATTCCATCTCAAGCCTATCGTGTGATGAGTGCCTGAGAATTGCCATGCCGCCTCACGATGTTCGCAAGGATGTCGAAGCGCCAGTGGCAGCCACCCCTGCACCAAAGGGAAAGGATGTGTGGCTTATTGATTCCGGTAGTGAGCAGGACCTCATCAGCAAAGCTGCGCTGAGGAATGCGTCCAAGGCAATTCGGAAACAGGCCCCTCAGCCTATTCGCCTTGTGACTGCAAACGGAAACATCACTGCTTCCGAAATCGCCGACATCAATGTCGATGCATTGTGTGAGCCTGCTCAGCCTTACATCCTCGAGAGTTCTCCCGCAGTGCTGTCGCTGGGTGTGAAGTGTCTGGATCAAGGATATTCCTTCCATTGGGAATCCGGGAAGGCGCCAACCATGGTTCGCCCTGATGGTGCTCTGATCCAGCTCAAGGTTGACGGTCATGTGCCATACATGGATTCTAGTTGTGAAGCTGAGCCATCGTTGGGTGCAGTTACAGCATCCAAGCCAGCCCCTGCACCGGTTCATGACGAAGGCATCGACGAAGGTGATGATCCTGACGACGAAGTTGAGCGGTTTGTGAGATCCCGCAAAGAGCAAGATCTGGTTGCCGAAGCGAGTACCAAAGAGCACTTGTTTGCACACTATCCGAAGAATCCCTTTTGCCGCACTTGCCAACGTGCCAAGATGCTTGCCCCATACGCAAGATCAAAGGGCGGGCAGGGTAGGCTCGAGACGAAAGCGTTTGGAGATCACATCATTGCTGATCATGTGATCCTCAAGGCCAACATCGAGCAAGGTATCAAAGGTGAATGGTGTGCTCTTGTGATCAAGGACGTGCATACGCAGTTCAGGTACGTTTATCCGTCGACCAGCAAAAGCACGGAGCAATCCGTTGCAGGGATCCAGCATTTCATTTCCGGTAGGGATGAGGTTGAGGTTCTCTACACTGATAACTCCCGGGAATTGAAAGCCGCAATAGAGCAGTTGGGGTACCGTCATCAGACCTCCATTGAATATGTTGATTCTTCCAAATCTTTCGTGGAAAGGGAAATCAGACATCTGTTGGAGGGAGCACGTGCGAATCTTGTTCAGTCAGGGTTCCCACTGTCGATGTGGCCATTTGCCATCCAGCACAATGCAGTTGCGACCAACATCCTGCCACAGTTGAACGGAAACGATTCGCCATGGTACCTCAGGTTTCACAAGACCTTTGATGAAGCTGAGATACCTTTCGGAGCAAAGGTACTGTTCTGGAACAACCCTGCACGAGCTGACAATCAGGCAGGCAAGACTTCGCCAACGTCAAATGAAGGCGTGTTTCTCGGGTACCACATTCAGCCTGGGTTCGCATGGAAAGGCGAGTTCCTTGTTGCAAAACTAGAAGGGCTCGATTACCATATCGAACATGCGTCCCTCACGGTACAGCGAACAAAGCGCATTGAGCTTCCGACTGATGAGTTCATCTTCCCGATGAGGTTGTTGAAAGACCCTGCATCTCATCCACCTGTTGCCGATGCTAGGACACGTAACGACCCTGTGCCGTTGGAGCGTGGGCAAGCCCACATCGGAACCTGCCGCATCGGAGAAATCCGAAGCGAAGATCAAGCCTGTCGCGCCTGACAAAGGCGGTGCATTCGACCCAAGCATAATGCCTGATGGGTCACCAGTACCCGATGGCTATGTGTGGGATGGGGTTCGGCTCGTCCGTAGGAAGGCCGGATCCAAAAGGCCTCCCGATATCCCGTCCGACATGTGGGTCATGCTCGGCAGCCAGGACCGAAAGGCCCTAACCCAGCAGTATGAAGATCAGCTCCGTGCAGATGCCAAGAAGGCTGTGCTCGAGACAACAGTCTCATCGGAGGCCAGATCCGAGCACCCCGAAGCCGCATCGAGTGCAAAGCCAACCAGCGCCGCCCGCGAGGGCGAGCCGACATTGCCTGTGATCCGGCACGCGCCTGCGATGTCCGTTCTTCCGGAACGAGACAAGTCATCAAAGGAGCCGCATCGCCCGCAATTGCGTGAGTTGGTCAAAGAGCGAATCAAGAAAGTTGAATTTGATGTTGCTCTTGAACTGTTCAGTGCAGTCGTTGCTAGGCTTGTGCCAAAAGCCGAAGTAGCCAATACGCCAAAGGCCCAAGCTGCCCTTGACAAGGAATGGGAAAACCTTCGAAAGAAAGGCACTTGGGATGAGTTCAGAGTAAATGAGTGTAGGCGCGTCATCAGAGAAGCCCAGAACAAAGGGGAAAAGGTCCACATTGGAAGGATTTTCGAGGCTTGTTACGAAAAGGGTAGCGAGCTTCCCGATGATGATCCCAACAAGAAATTCAAAGGAAGGACCGTTTTCCAAGGGAACAATGTTTACGATGAAAACTCTGTTGCAGCATTATTTGCGGAGCTAGGGTCCAGCCCAGCGTCAATGGAGGCAGCCAAAATCCTCGACGCTTTCGGGTCGCAACCCAACTACCGCAAGGCGCAAGCCGATGCGAAGCAAGCCTACATTCAAGCCCTGTTCAAAGGCGTTCCCACATGGCTTAGATTGCCCAAAAACAGATGGCCCAACCATTGGAGCAAACAATACATTGACCCCATTGTTCCACTTGTGCTAGCCTTGTACGAACATCCCGATTCAGGGGGGCTTTGGGAAAAGCACCTCGAAGATGCCCTTAGCAAGCAAGGCTTCGGAAGAGTGTTGCCCGAAATATGGACATCAATTTTCCATCATCCGGAACTCGACCTGCTGCTCGTCGTATATGTTGATGACTTCAAGCTTGCAGGACCCGCCGGTGGCCTTGACAAGGGATGGGAACTGATCGGGAAGGTTGTCGAGATCGACGCGCCCGAGCCATTCGGCAGATACTTTGGGTGTCATCACATCGAAAAGAACAATGTCAGATTGTCTAAAGAGGAACATCCTTTCAATCACGTGTTTGAGGGTTCTGCGCAACACGCGGGTGTTTGCTCTCAAAGAAGGACTGAGGACTACTGGGAGCATGATGAGAACACGAAAACGTGGACACGCTATCACTTGCAGCCCAGAAAGTGCCTTTTCCGTCCTAAGGAGCAAATGAGTGCATTCGCTTGCAGCCTCGACCCCCAGCGTGTGACAATCAAAGATCAATCCGAAGCAAGTCCAATTTGCGATGAGTGGTCGCGTCATGCAAGTGATCGCATCTCTGCGGACACCGCGTGGTGGACCGGACGTACCGTGTTTTCCTACGGTGAAAATCAGGAAGCAGCTTTGCAATGCGCATTGCCCTCAAAGCCTGGATCAATGAGAGACAAAACCGCGGCCAAGAAAGAAGTCAAGGTTTCGAAGTTCAAAGGACCCGAAACGATATGCGATAAACCTGTTGGTTGTATGACTAAAGAAGTCAACATTGTTGAGTACGACATGTCTGATTTCCTCAAGTCATGCGTTGACGCATATTGCGAACTTGCCAAGGTGAGCGTTTCCTCGTTGAGTAAGGTAAGCACTCCATTCATTGGTTCGAAGGTCGCGAGACCTGTCGTAAATGAAGAGGAGCCAAAGGGCAGGCTACAAACTATCGCTGCAAAGGTACTAATGAAGATTCTATTCGCAGCCCGCATGGCTAGGTATGACCTGCTAAGAGCCACGCAAAGCCTTGCCTCGCGTGTGAGTAAATGGTCCACTGAGTGCGACAGCGCTCTACATCGGCTTGTGTCTTACATACACTGTTCGAAGGACCTTAAGATGCGAGGTTTTATCGGGGATAAGTTCTCTGATTGTAGGTTGTGGTTGTTCGCTGACGCGGATTGGGCAGGCGAATATGACTCGCATAGTACAACTGGTTGCACCATGATACTGGTAGGGCCAAACACGTACTACCCACTGAATGCCTTCAGTAGGAAGCAGACAGCGACCGCAACAAGCTCGACTGAAGCCGAGGTCATCGCTGCGAACCAGGCGCTCAGAGCAGAGGGATTGCCGACGCTGTCGCTTTTCTGTCAGCTCAGCCTGTTTGGGAAAGAAGCACATGGGTATGCTCAAAAGGCTGGAAAAGCCTCGCTTGATGTGCCCGATGGCATTGTTGCTTGCATTGATCCCGAGTTGGATGAAATTCGGCACGGAAATGTTGATGCGGGTACAAGTGTAGCAAACATCAATGCCCTAACTGTGCATCTCAGTGATAAGTGGAAAGTCAAGCTGATGGAAGACAATCAGGCCACGATCACTATCCTGCAGCAGGGACACTCACAGAAGCTAAGGCACACGGATAGGACCCAACGCATTAGCTTTAGATGGCTCCAGGAGCAATTTGTGAATAGGCAGTTCGAACTAATAAATGTTGACACTACCCTCCAAGCTGCAGACATCTTGACCAAGGCGTTTGACAGCACCCCGGTGTGGCACCACGCACTTGAGCTGATCGGTATCTCCCCCAGACGCCAGGCGCGAGCCTGTGCCACCAGTTTGCTGCTCTCCCCATGCGCCAAGGCCGGAGAAGTTAGCGATCAGGGGGGGCAGATCGCTGCGTTATGCAACGTTCAGCCCAAGCGCCTCCTTATTGAATTCTGTTGTTCGACGACCTCACGGTTGGGCGAATCAAGAGACTCTTCAAAAGGTTGCCGTGTCATTCGGGTAACGAAACCGAAGACGGGTGCTCCGATACGTGCAGGCATTGGTTAGGCCGTGAAATCGCCGAATTCAGGAGCAAGAATCCTAAGGGCGCAATCATGTTCTACGTCTCGTTGCCATGCACTGGAGGTTGCCCGTGGGGTTATGTCAACCAGCAAACTCCCAAAGGTGCCGCTAAGATTGAGGGCCACATCAAGCAATTTCGATCACTGTTGAGAGGGTTCAAACGCATTCTCAATGATGTTTATTCAGATGACATCAGAGTTGCCTTCGAACTCCCCAAGGCGTGTCGTTATTGGAAATGGCCTGAACTATGGAGTTTCTTAACAAAGTACAAGATGAACAAGTATGAATTCCATGGTTGCAAAATCGGCATTAAAGGGAGAAATGGAAAACCAATGAAAAAGCAATGGGTCGTTGCCAGTAATATGCCCACAATTTCCGTTGTTGAGTACTTCAAGTGTGATGGTTCTCACGAGCATGATGAAAGCCGTGGCACTCACCTGAAGGAAGCCGAGGGATACACGTACATTTACACTGATGCCGTTCACAATGCATTTTCCGAACATGCCACCATGCAGCCGTTGCTTTCGAGTGATTGTGCTGCATCGTTTTCGCAATGAGCGGCCCAACGGCTATGGCGCATCCCGCGAGGGATTGCGATCCGGCATGGAGGAGGTGGATGGAGAATGTTGCTACCACATCGGTATGCACGAACGGCAAGTACGACGTTAACCTCGCCGCTACGGTCAAGGGCCTCCTGGAGACGACCTCTGCACAGTCGCTTATTCATACATGGGTGCAGGACCAACCGCATTATTTGCAGTTGCTTACACCCCTGTTAACTATTAGCGAACCTTATTTGAAGGTTGTGCAGGCCCCACGTGTACCAGATCGCGACCTCCTTATCTATGTGACTGTCGCTGACTCAGGACTGTCCATGGTTTCGGGCAAGAAGAAGAAGCTCCGCAAATATGATTTTGCAGAACGTTTGGATGCTTCTCGCCCGGCGCGTGTCGGTGCATGGAGGTCAGAAATGCTATGGGGCAAAGGCCTTCAACAGCTTTGCAAGCGGTTGGCCGCCCTTATCGACGAGGTGCGCACGGACTACCCGACGGCGACCATCGTTCCGATGATTTATTGGAACGGCAATGAGCTTGTTGGGAAGGACGGCATCGAGCCCAGCGGTACCTATCCGTACGACACCCCCGCCGGCGAGGCCACTCAGTTGTTGGCAGACACCAAGAGGCACCTGGCTTGGACCAGGGATTTCGCGGCCCGCAAGGGCTGCGCATGCCTTGGAGTCATGACCGGCGCGAAAAGCTATCTCTACGGCTTCTCTATGATTTGGGACCGTTACATGACGGAAGTCCGGGATTACATCATCGGCGACCCCAATCATATGTTCGTGTACGTAGATGCCACACCCTTTGTCGAGACCATCGATTTGCTGGACAGGTATCATATGTGCTTCAGTGACGACAACATCACGAAGACCGTCCAGTTCATGCGCGGAACCCATCACATGTTGTATATGCTTTCTATCTTGCGCCCCGCAATGGGCAGCGTAGCCGAGCTGACACGTTCGCACGACTGTACCGTGCGTCCGATCGATGTGCTCGAGGTGCGCCACCAAGAAGATTGCACAGTCAACGTTGAGGTTCTCGCGTACTGCAAGGAGACGCTAACGAAGTGCGGTGTTTCTTTGTCAGAGATGATCGGGCTCCCTTTCACCCGTGAAGAAGTGGAAGTCCGGCAGCCTCTCGATTTCGCCCCCGTCAACCCAGCCGAGTTTGCAACTACAGGTGAGCCTTCCGGTGCAGATGTTTCCGAAAGTGTTCGCCCGGCGCAAGCCGGTGCAAAGGCGGCTGCGGTGGCAAAGAGGGACGAGGCAGTGAGCAGGCCGGTACCACTCGACTCCTACGGGAGGAGCGTGACTGGGGGCCACTATGACTGCTGGGTGTATAGCATTCATGATGGCGTGAAGTATGTCGACTACGGCGAGGGCCCCAAGAGACTCGACATCATCAAGCAGCCCTCTTTCGATTACGACCCTTCCGTCAGGAGAATCAGTGACGAATACCACCGTTCCCTGACGTGCATCTCCAAGATCCTCCGTGGTCGTGGAACAGAAGGATGCGGGTATGTGATGGAGGACCTTGAAGACCTGGGACTCGCGCTTCGCAAGGAGCTGCGACATCCCATTCCATGGAATATCCAGAATATCATGGATATCTTCAAGCTGGACAAGAAGCAGAGGTTCATTGGCCTTGGTTGCCCGGACGCAAGCCGGTGCGGAGACGTCCCATGTTCTCATTGGCTTTTCAAGCTGAAGGCCTCTCAAGGCCAATCTCGCGGTTCTTCAAGGACTGGCTCGAACATGTTCGCAGAACCATTGCCATGTTCCTCTTGCTCGCGCTAGAGTGAAGTCAAGACGAGCTACAGCGGGGGAGTACCCCCTGCCCTTGGCGCATGAATGGTCTCAGCTTGCAAGCCGGCAGGCTCCGTATCTTGCCACGACACCAGACGCGTCAAGTTTCTCCGGCACTATCTGCCAATGCCTCAAAGAGCTGGTTGGGAACGGCCAAGAGAACCATCGACGGTCTGCAGAAGGGAAGGTGCCAGAGTTTGGTTCTCAAGACATCAGTCGCAGGCCCTTTTCAAGCAGCGCCGGCCGCCCAACAGCCATCAACTGCAGCAGAGAAGCGGCAGCAAACTCGCTCAAAGCGCCGCAAGCAAAGCCTGAAGCATTTGACAGGAGTTGCTGCGCAAGACAAGCTGAGACTTCGGGGGGTGAAAGAAGCAACGCTGGCCAGGTACAGAGACTGCATTGCAGACTTTGAGGAACGGGCAAAGTCGCATGGCAAGTCTACAGCCCGGGACAGCCTTGACAAAACCGTTTCGGAGTTCCTTCTCTTGCAGTATGAACAAGGGCTGCACCAGTGGCACGGAAGCTACCTTGTGTTTGGCTTGCAGCTTTTTCGGAATCGTGGCCCGGACAAGGACTTTTTGTGCAATTCCAAGAAGGGTTTGAAAGCCTGGAAAAAGCGGGCTCCGGGCAACGCCCGTGTCCCTGCGCCCGAGCAGACGCCATGCTTGACTTGGGAGAGCTTCAAGCTTGCCTGGCAGTTTGTGTGCAATATGATGCTTACTTGCGTCCTTCAGAAGTTTTGGGCTTACAGAAAGACCAGGTCTTACCGCCTGGGCCAGCAGGCTCCTCAGCCCTAAAGTGTTGGGGCTTGATGCTGGCGCCTCAGTGTGCCGGTGTGACAACCAAGACAGGGGAATTGGATGTGAGTGTCATGGTTGGTGATGTTGCTAGACCTTGGCTCCACGAAGTCCTCCGGCACATGCGGGGCTCGACGGTTTCTCTTGGCCCAGCAGTGTTTCAACTGCCGCTGCGCAAGTATGAGACTTTGTTTGAGAAGGCTTGCAAATGGCTAAAGCTGCCTCTCCGCGTGACACCTCATGTTGTTCGCCACAGTGGGGCGAGCAATGACCAGTGCTGCCGCCGGCGTTCCGTTCAGCAGATTCAGAAGCGTGGCCGCTGGCAGTGCCAGAAATCTGTGGTACGGTACGAAAAAGAGGCTTACATTTTGCAAGCTTGGGACCGCATTCCGTCAGAGTTGCATGCGGACCTCTTGGGCCGCGCCAAGCGCTTTCCAAACCGGTTGCTCACCATGCTTCATGATCGCACCAGAAAACCTTGAATTTTGGATATGGGGAACTTGAGTGACTGCATCCCTTTGCGCAGGATTATATGTTTCTACAACTGCAGTTTTGTGCATGATGATATGGCTCTGCAACTTGCGGCGCCGCTTGGACACATGGCCTGCTGAACAATCTGCAGCCCCTTGTGCATGATTATATGGTTCTGCAATGTGCAGCGCCACAATGACACATGGCATGCTGCAGCCCTTTGTGCATGATTATATGGTTCTGCAATGTGCGCCATGCTGAACAAGCCTTGGCCAGGCATGGCATGCAGGGATTGGCGCTATGCCCTTTTTGAGGCATGAATTGTCTCAGCGAGAAAAGTGGCGCTCTCTCTGGGCAACGCTGTGGGAGAAGGAATTGAACAGTTGCATATTTTTTCAGCTGCCATTTGACCATGGACTTCTCTCAAAGGACAAAGGGGCGATTTTCACATTTAGGTGGATGCTGGAACTCGACTTCTGCGACATCAACAAGCTGGCGGCCAAGCACTTGGAGGCGGCCCAGAAGGCGGCGCTTGAAGAGGACGGATGGGATGTATGGTTTTGGGCTATTGTTTGGGGTTCTTGGGCCATGCTTGCCAAGGAAATGCCCCTTTGAAGCGATCATATTGCCAACTGCTCGGAACCCAGGTTTTCGGGCTGTCGCTTGAGCTCAGAAGCACGTTGGATGTAGGGGAAAGTCGCCCGAGTGGGGTTGGTACCAGGTTAGAGAACTCGGTCGACATTCGAGTCCCTCGGTTCTCTCCAAATGAACCGTCCACGTGCCCGCAGCTCATGCGCACCTGTGGCTCTGTTCCTCGCGCTCTTCGGGACTTCGCTCGCCGCGCGCCGAGCAAACAGGATTCCAGCGACTTTGGCGACGAGGAGCCTATAGTGTCTGTGGCATGGCACGGATCTCCATTTTGGTCGAAGCACCCTTGGGTTGGTAGGGCTGGGTTGGTACGATCCCCTAAGAGCTTAGATAATCACAAGGGTTCCGATTGGTTTTCACCGTGGCACATGGGTTTGGGCGTCTGTTGGATTTATTTCCTTGGGATCGAAAGGGGCCCATGTAGCGTTTAGAAGCATGTCCATACCAAGACGCCAAGACGCCTTAATGTGGGAAGGTGTGTCATTTGGGGAGGGGGGATGGAGTCATGAGTAATGAGTTAGGTGCCTGTCTGGAGTCAAGCATACGGGCACTTCCATCGCAGCAAGATTGTCCTTCCAAATGGATTTGTCTCTTTTTGCAGGGCACTCCTTTTGGAGTGGTTATAAAGGAGCCAGAAGGACCAACAATTTGCTGGCGGCCCCCATTTCAACCCACACCCAAATTGGTTTCTTGGACAATTCCATGGCCCCTGCCCTTAAAATGGACGGGGCTGGGCTTGTCTGAGCCCGGCAAGGGATCTGGGCCTTGGTAAGCGTGGGGGGGCCCCTTTGTTCCTGGCATTCTGCAGGGTCGCCTTGGTGAGGGTGCCGTTTAACCACGCTTCATGGACTTCTGCTTGGTTTGATCTACCCAGTCTCACGTTGAGGTTCAGCGCTTATCCCATGGTCTCCTCATGGGCAACCCTACCCCACAAAGACAAAGGACAGCTGAATTACGGCATTGGGTCAGGCGTCGATTTTGAGGATGTGCGTGGCGCCCATGACTGTCTAAGGTGACCTCTGGCAAGTGGAGGAACCAGCGGCACATGTCCATCATGTGAGTTGCGAAGGTCGACGGGTCAAGAGCTGCGTTGGTGCGAGGTAAGGGTCCTGCGTGAGTGGGTACTAAAGTATTAAGTACTTCTCATCGCCATTGGTGAGATGGATCACCTAAGGGGATTGTGGGATAGGGTACTTCTTCGCTCTGGAACTCTACATGTGGCCTTTTTCTCACATCCGACGGAAACGTAAGTTTGGTTGGATGAAGCAATACTTCCTTTTGGCAGCACAGTCGTAGTCCTTTGCAGTTGGGGGCATTTTGGGGCGCATTCTTAAAGAGGGGACCCCTTCCTTTTGTCCCAGGTTGATACCCACGGAAGACCCGTTTGTGGCATGGTCCAAGTAGAGTGATCCCCGTGAAACCCGGAGGTTTCCACCAGTTGGGGCCTCAACTCCATATTTTGACCCTGGGCATGTGCTGGTGGGCTGCGGTTGCTTCTCGTTTTTCTGTGGGGCAGCTCTTGCCCGGCGAACTTGCCGAGATCAAATTGGGCCATGGCCACGCCGGAGCCCAGGTTCATAAATCCCGGGCCGACGCCCACTAGCACAGCATCGGTCGGAGCATCATGTTTGAGCAGGGGCCCGCTGTCAGGTGCCGTGTTTGGGGGTGGGTAATTTTTAATCCGGCATGCTTTTAGAACAGACCATCTCATTGATAGAATCCAGAGAGAAAATGAACCACTCTCATATCAAGCGTGGGTTTGCCCACGTTACGCACTCAAATGGGGGTCACCTCCGAAGTAGCCAATGTGTTTTTTCCCGATGTCATACGGAACTGGCAGGGTGGCCATGTCCCGCGTAGCTTTTTCGCGCGGCCCGAGCTCTTGGTAAGCCTGTGCAAGCAGCCTTTCGCCGCACTCGGCCTCAGCCGCGTGCGATGTGTGTGTGTGTGGCCCGAGTTGAGTGGTTTGGTTCGCTCTGAACAACTTGGTCTCTTTTTGGTCGTGTCCTTGCTGACTTGCAAGTGAGGACGCATGTTCATTTTGGTGCTCTTTCCAGTTTCATCTTCTGACCAGCATCCGAACAAGGGTGTCTGTTTTCCAGTTTTGAATGCGAGGCATGGACCTTTGCCCCGAAAGGGCCCCCTAACAACCACCTAACACCCGGTAAAAGGCTGGAAGATTGAATCACTTAAAGAGGGGGCGCGCCCCTTCTTTCCATGCTCTTGCATGCTTGTTTTCATTTCTTCCTGTGGTGTCGGGCTCCCTCTTTCCATCTCAAAGACTCCTTGAGGCGCCTCTCCGAGAGGCATCGGAGCAGAGGTAGGCTGAGGCTGTGCGACTCTTCCTCAAAGGAAGTGCCATGCACAGCGCGACTTCCGCGATGGAACGAGCTGAGCACTCACTTGAAGTTCGATTTGATCTTTTGCCAAGAGGCCTGTCTCAAGAATAGGGAAGCATTTTCTGGATGGCGTTTAAAGGGAAATACCCTCCAACTCATTTCGAGACACTTCCCTCGCGTCGCTTTCTATTATCAACTTCCCAAGAGTCCAATTTTGTGCCGAAGATCCGTAGGGGTCCACCTTTGGGGACCCTTCGCTGTTGGCGTCAACTCAGTTCAAGGTGGGCATAAAACACCCGCAACCTGGCTTGCAATCACACTTCTTTAGCCAGCGGCTGGCTTCTCATGCCACACACGAAGCCATCACACCAAACCCATCAGAACATTCTCTGCCAATGTTGGATGACTCCTTGGGTGTTTCTCATTGTCTGTCAATTTCACTAGCTATCCAAGGGACGCCCACGAGTCGTTGAGGATGCTGACAATACGAGTGTCCCGGGAAGGTCACTGAGGAAGTTGCAATGGGCTGACGCCCACAGCTTGTTCCAGGCCTGGAGAATGACATGGGGGCACTTTGGAGGATGGCCGCCACGACGCCGGCCGATCGGCCGGCGCGTGAAAACGCCCGGCATGAAATCTGGGCAAGGGCGAGTAGAAGTTGCGGGACCTGAATGCTTTGTTTAGGTTTTCCATGGGGCTGTGCGTGGCGGGATCTTCATCCAGCCCTCCAACAACTAAGTGCTCATTGCCAGTGCACGATGCCGGGACCTGGGACGCCTCCCGCTTGCACCCTCTTGGAACGCAGCGGACATGTCAAGACAGAGAGATAGAGAGAGAGAGAGAGAGAGACAAAGAGAGAGACGCGCATGTTGCCTCTCCTGCAGCTGAACGTGAAATCAAAGAAAAAACATGATTTGTCGAAGATTGTCCTTTTGGGGGCACCTCCTTTCGCAGTCTGTGTTCATTGGCGGCCTTCATTCTTGGAGCAATTTGCTCGCCCCGGGCCCTGGCCCAATCCCCGTGGATCCACGGAAGCCACGGTGTCCTGAAAGGACCGGCCACGCCCGAGACATCGGGCCTTAGATGCGGGGCCATCGAGCACAGGGACTCGGACTGAATGTTTCGTCCCAGTCCCTGTAGCTCAGCACCCTCGCAAGGTCAGGAGAAAAAAAAAGGACGAGCGCACGTTGCCAGGGATGGGCTAGGTGTACTTAGCTTTGGTGGTGTTTTACGCCGTAAGTGAAGCAAGCCGACCGAGCGAAGCCTTCCATTCGTTTCCCGACGGTCCAGAGGCATCGCTGCAGAAGTGTTCCTCGGCTCATGCAAAGTATTGACAGTAGAACATTCACTAACCATGGGAACTCGGGGTAAGCCAGGTGAAGATTGCAAATTAAGGCTATATTCCGTGAATCAGCTGTGTGCATGCAGTCCTCCGCAGAATTGGCGACACAGCGGGCCTATGGGGACATCCCCCGCGCTCCTTACATAACTCGATTCATTGCTGGATGCCAACGCCCTTCTTTCTTTGGAGCGCGGGCTGTTTGTATGTGATCCCCCAACCCTGCAAACATCCAACTTCCCTCCCCGCAAGAAATCCCACATAACACAAAACAGCCCTGAAAGGATCCGGGCCGACCAAATTCCACTGTTGTCCAAATGGGGTCTTCCCTTGCCAGGCATGGAGACCATCAAATCCAGTTTCCTCTGCACGAGGAGTTCGCATAGAATTCCTTTGTATGGACTTGAAGGATGCAGATCAAATCAACGCAAACCTGGTCACACAAGCCAGGCAAGTCTTTTAGAAGGCACAGTTTCTGTCACGCGAGAAAGGTGTCACCTTCGGTCGACATTGCCCAATTCCGTTGCACTCGCATTTTTCAGAAGGCCCATCGTCAATCATTTGGACTGGCTTGCGCTGCAAGTCGGCAAAAGGATCAAGGACCTCCCCACTTGGCTAAAATGAGTTTGCCCCTCGCGGGAGCAAAGGTTGTAGTGTTGACCTGGAATGAACAACCCCCCCGGAGCAATAGGGGGGCGTCCACTTTGGATGAAGACCTTCACTTGAGGACACTCCCCCAAGAATCCGCCAGGTTGATTGATTAGTCTGAGGAAGCCGCGGTGATCCGCAACCTTCCCCCCTCACCCAGAGAGGTTTTTGGAGGCAGGCCGCTGGACGGAGAACTCCCAAAGCGTTTTGTTTCAACAGCTCCCCCCGAAAACAGGAAGAAGTACCCTTAAAAGGCACACCCAAATGCGCGTTTGGCACTCCACCTCTGGTGGACGGCTTACCGATCATGCGGCGGAGAGAAGGAGAGAGAGAGAGAGAGAGAGAGCAGACACGCATCTGTTTCTTTGCAAGCGGGGGTTCGCTTTGTGCCAGGTTTGCCGCCCTTAGGCAGGAGACTACCCGGAGGGCCTGGCTGGCGTTGGGACAAGCGAAGGTTCCATTCTTGATGAACCTCTTACTGGATTCGTTGGCGAGCAAGTCTTCTACACGCATTGAGTGGCCTTCAAGTTCTTCTTGGAAGAAAATAATCACCGAACGCAGGCCCATGAAAGAAAGCATGTTTCCCAGTTTGCAGAGTCCAGCATGGCACCTATGAGATCTTTTTGACACAGTTTGGGAGTCCAGGGCTGGGGAGTGTGGTTGACGCGCGGAATTTCTTTACGAGGCCCATTTGACCAAAGCAGGCTTGCACACTTTCCTTTTCGCGGTGAGCTACGGGGCGGGAGCCATGGGTAGCTTCTCCTTACTTGAAGACGCGGCCAGGTAGTATGCAGTTGAGCCATCTACGAGTACGGGCTCATCCTTGGTTTTACCTTGGCTTATTCTGGGCTCACCTAGGGATAGCCGAGGCACCACTTTGTTGCCTTGGACATTTGTCATGGCGTTTTGCAACCTGTGTGTCACGCACAGGTGAGGTTTGATCTGCCTCTGCCGTTGGCTCGGGAGATAGCCTGTCACTAGCAGGCAGGCGCACCCGTTCCAGCGGTCAAGGCATCAAAAGTTGATCTTCACCCTCCGACGATGGCCATCCTTCACCCCTGCCCCCGTAATTAGCACCCCGTAGGCCTCCTTTCGGCGCTGGGGTTTCCAACGCACGTGATGCTCTGCCGTTGCTCTTGCGCTAGTTCTGGGCCCGGATAAGCCAGGGCGGGGCCATCAACAGACAAACAGCTACCACACGCACACACACACAGAGGTATAAATATATATATATATATACATATATAACACGCACACATAATAATCATGATAATAGATATGCATATATATCTATATATATGTACACACATACGTGCTCGATGTTCGGCAGCACTTTGCACGTGGAATGATTGCAGCCTGGTGAGTTCCAGGAAGAAATGAGAAGGGGATGCCCTCTACTACTGTCCCAGCTCGCATCTTTTTAGCATGGTTTCGGGGGTACGCGCCTATTTCTGATTCTAAAACATCCCAACGGGGATTTTGATTTTTGTTCTTCCGACCATTGAGTTGACACCCGGAGGTTGCTTTTCTGCGGCTTTTCCGCAAGTCCGGAGCTTGGGCCATGGATCATGCGCTGGTACGGCCTCCGCTGTGCTGGGCTGCTGGCGGTCGCCCGGGGGCCCATGGGCCGGGGTGTTGGAGAAGGGGCAGGCAGAGGAAGAGACTTCTGTGGGACCCAAGGCTGAACTGCAAGCTGTCAGACTTGGATTTGTTGTCTTTATTTGTCAGTGATGCGTCTTGAGCCTGTGAATTACCCACGAACCGGCCTAGTGTGACCTGAAGGGCGAAAGCCCTGCTTGTGGGCTGGTGGGCTTTAGTCAGCGCTGACCAACGCGGTTTTAAGTTTTAACTCATTAGCGAATTTCCAGGTCCTCTGGGACAAGCAGCAAGCGGCTGGGGGGTAAGCCGTGCCTCTCCTCTTGTCAAGGTCGCCTTGTCAGGCAAACGAGGCAGGTTGCATTGATAACTAGAAGTTTGCCCCGGGGTTGGGGGGGGCGGGAGGCGAATCTCTCGGGTAAGCTAAGGAAAGGAACATATAGGGAACCCTGGTGCTTTCCTTGTGCTTGTCAGTAACGGCCAACCTTTGAATGGGCAATTTAACAGGCGATTCAACGTGTTCCTATTGCCAAGCCGGTGATTGGATGATCGATTGAGAGGTCACAGTGCTGCAGCTGGCGGTGAGGAGGAGTTGGCCCATGGGGAAATCGATCCCTTGGGTATCTTTCGTGCTTTTTCCCCGGTTTGGGCAGCCCTACCGTAACATGTGAGAGAGCATTTTGAGAAGAAAGGCAAAACCCCACTCTCGAGTAGGTTCCTTAAATGGGTGAAAAGAAGGAAGGATCAACCCTTGCAGCTTGGAACCTGGTTGGTTGGTTTGGTGCTGGGTGTTCTGCTGCCTGTCGTGTGAATTCCGAACCCAGCTAAACCAGCTGAGGAAGTGAGCAACCCATGCACGATCGAAAGCAAACACCCTACAGAAACCATTGAAGCCCGTTGGGGGATGGAAGGCTAGCATAATTTTCCAGACGCCCTAGTTTGCACGCGCGCCCATTTCACATCCCGTGTAAGTTATGATTTCAATCAGAATGCGCTCTAATCTAAATTCTATTGAGCACACAGAAACGGTGATTGGATCAACTCCTTACCAAATTCTGCTTAAACTCTAACTGAGTTGCAACTTCTATTCGGCAAGGATTGCTATCTAAATGTTATATTTGAGACAGAATTTCAAGCAGAATTCTGAACAAGTAGTTCCTTAATGAGTCCCATTTAAAGCTCATTGGTGGAGATGTGAATCGAATGCGAAAAACGCGACACAACACAGTGTTTACGGTGCTCTCTGACCATGGTAGTGCTAGGGCTAGCAGAAAGACGATGTTGGGACCTCTGAATTCTTTCCTATGCATTCTACTTATTATCTTTATCAATTTCTACTCAATTCCTAGCTGACATGAAATGGAGTTTAATAAGGAAAGACCCCAAACATAATTTCTATTCTAAATTAGAATGTAAATAATGATTAGTCTACTTCAGGTTCAATGTTACATAGGATGTCATTCCAATCAAATTGTCTTTGGAAGTCAGTAACTTCTATTCAATTTCTAGCGGAAAATAACTAGATTTTAGTAAGGAACCCCCTCCCATCGCAAGAGCAAGACCCAAAGCAAGACTATGTCAGCTGTCCTGACTTGCAGAGATTTTCTACTTTTTTTGTACAACGAAGTGCACTGTCAGGTCTTCCTGTTTTTGTTCATGTTCAATGTGGCTAAGGGGAATGTTGGGAGACGCCAGGCGTTGGACTTTTGGGCTTGAAGGCGCCCAAGGCAGCTGAAAAGTGTCCATTGGGTTGAGCTAGGCCTTGGGGCCGCATGTTCCTTGGCCGTGAAGCTGCGAGCCCTCTGAAAATTGAAGAGCTTGTGCTTAGCGGCGGGGTGGCCCTTTCTTGAATTTGTCCCCCAGGAGCAAACGGCCGACCGAGATCCAGCACCCCGTGCTGAAAGAGCGCGAGGACCGAGGTGTGAGAGGTTAGCGCAGGGTCCCTGACAGGATGCCAGCTGCTGAGTTAGACATCTCACTTTTGGCGGCTGAAAAAGAAGAGGGTCCCCTTGCAAAGAAGTGGTTTTTCCCGAAAGCATGGCGAAGGGTTCTTCCGCTGGGTTCACTTGAGTTGTTCTCATGAGAGGCATTACAAGGTGTCATTGCAAGGAATCATCATCATGAAAGTCATTGCAAGGAGTCATTACAAGGAGTCATTGCAAGGAGTCATTGCAAGGAGTCATTTCAAGGAGTCATTGCAAGGAGTCATTGTTGCAAGCAGTCATTGCAAGGAGTCATTGCAAGGAGTCATGAGAGTCATTGCAAGTTGCAAGGAGCCAAGTGCATGGAGTCAAGTGCAAGTTGCAAGTGCAAGGAGTTCAGTGCAAGTTGCAAGTGCAAGGAGCCAAGTGCAAGTTGCAAGTGCATGGAGCCAAGTGCAAGTTGCAAGTGCATGGAGCCAAGTGCAAGTTGCAAGTGCAAGGAGTCAAGTGCAAGTTGCAAGTGCAAGGAGTCAAGTGCAATTGACTTGCGAGGAGTTAAAATCTCTTCTTAGGGCGGCGGGGTAGTGCGGACGACGCTCTACGAAAACCGACCCTCTGGTGCAAAAACTCGTGTTTTTTTTTTGCGATTTTGTTTTGGCCCGCGCCGTGCAAGTTGCTCCCTGCAAGTTGCTCAAGCTGCTCTGTGCAAGTTGCTCTGCGTAAGTTGCTCTGCGCAAGTTGCTCTAGGCAAGGCGCTCTGCGCAAACTGGTCTGTGCAAGTTGCTCTGCGCAAATTGCTCTGCGCAAAATGGTCTGTGCAACTTGCTCTGCGCAAGTTGCTCTGCGCAAGTTGCTTTATGCAAGTTGCTCCGTGCAGCTTGCGAAGCCCGCCCGCGGACCAGGGGGGAATCGAACCCGCGACCCGCTGCAGAGCAACTTGCACACACTGCAACTTGCACAGAGCAACTTGCGCAAAGCAACTTGCGCAGAGCAACTTGCGCATGTTCCAGGCGTTGGGCCGACCTCGCTTGCGATGTTATGCTTTCGGGCCAACCGTGGTCTAGTTGGATGTAGAAGCACGCGCAAAGCCAGCACAGCCCGATGTGGGTCAGATTTTTTCTTCAGGGTTTTTGGCATTCCGTTTGACAGACCCCGGGTCGAGGGGCATTTTCCGGTCGAGAATCAGCGTGTCTGGTGGGCTGAA
Source organism: Effrenium voratum (assembly GCA_963377175.1). Taxonomy (NCBI): domain Eukaryota; class Dinophyceae; order Suessiales; family Symbiodiniaceae; genus Effrenium; species Effrenium voratum. Next base: position 136,627 of record CAUJNA010000338.1, on the reverse strand, counting down.
GGGCACCTTACCCCACTTACCACTATGGGTCATATTATCATATTTGTTCCATCTGCAAGAAACGTTGGAGTTTGATCTGCAAGCATTCTGCCAGTCCATTTGTCGTCCTCGTTCTATTCGCAGGGCCCACTCTTGCTCCCATTGCTTCGGCTGTGCAGCAGATTGCGCCCCGCAGGATTGATTGAGTGTGCGCAAGCGGCGAAAGGCAGCCAACCCTCGCCTGGGCGCAAATCGATCCCAAGACCCTGACCCCTAAACCAAAACAATTCGAAGCGCCACAACTTCCGCTGTCACCCAACGTAAACTTAGCAACTGCCGCAGAGCCTGGCGCAGGACGCGGTCAACTTGACCGTGAACGTGTCAAGCCAGGCGCCGTGCCAAGGTTTGGAATGGGACCATTGGCTGAACCCATGGATACGGGCAGTCACAAATAGGTGCGGGAATGTAAGCCCTTTTGATTCTTTGCATTGTTTTGGGTGAGTTCCCTTGCTAGGTTTTGATTGCACATGAGGGTTGTTTGGGCCAACCCCTGTTTAAAAGTGGATCAAACAACAGGCTGCCAAAAGGGCCTCATATGTTTGTGTCTTCCTTGGCATGGCAAGTGCAGGTTAAGCTGGTCATGTTGAAGGCAGACATTGAATTCGCAAGGTCTTCATAGGTTTGGAGCCCTCTAGGCTTGCGTTTGTCCAGCTGGTCACATGGAATCGTGTATGAACCTTTGGCAATCAAGCCATCGTTAGCGCGTGTTTAAGCCATAAACCCGAGGTTCATGCCAGGGGTTCAGGCAATGGGGTTCATACATATTCATTGATTTGTGCAGCTCTCTGCGTGGCCATGAGCGGGGCCAGACAAGCATACGGCTCCGGGATTTAGAGAGCATTCGCCCTGCCTTTTGCCAGTTTGGTTTTTCCCAACCCCCACTCCTAACATCAACTCCTGGAGCCACGGCACCTGCACAGGTGATCCTGCAAGAGTTCGAGGCACAGGGGCCGAAGAGCCGAGGGGCCGAGGGGACGAAGGGCCTACAGCTCTGGGTAGGGCAGGCGTTCTGGTTGGTCCTGCTCGGTTGCAGGGCTAAATTTAGCTCATCCAGAAGTTCCTTTTTCCCACGCCGACCACGGCGTGCGCCTGTGTGTGCCGACCAGCCAACCAAACAACCAACCAAGTAGTGATCCCTTGAAAAGCTCCTTCCTTGGGCGCCTTTTCACCAAGAATTCAGAAACGAGCAGGGCCCCTTGTTGAGGCAGCTGAGGGAACCGATGGAAAGCTCTCTGTCTCCCGGGTATTGAAGACCCTTGATTTTTGGCACATTTGTTCGATGTTGGGGTATTTCGGCCCATCCAAGCCACCAATTGGAAACGTTTACAGTGCACACCAGTAAAGCACTCGGCAAAATAGAATGTGGTTGGTGTTCCTGTCTCCCAGGTCACCTAGGGATGCCAGTTTCGGCAGTGCCCGGAGCAACAGGCATTACTTTGCAAAATCCTGGCGGGGACTGAAACACGCACTAGCACAGACTTTTCCTAAATTATGCTGGGGTGCCAGCCCTTGGTTTTGTGCAAGTTGACACTTTCGGACACGGTGCTGCTAATCTCGGGTCGCCTCGTTGAGACTCCTAAAGGACAGCCCAGAATACGACCATTCGGGATCCCTAACTTTTTCTGATCTGTTGTGGAGGTCCGCCGTGCTCATTTATCCGGGCCAATTAAAGAAGAGATCCTCGTGAACCCCCAGCTTCCGGGTGAAGTAGCCACGCGTGGTCGAATGAGACTGAGCGGACCGTGGCATGGGTCCAGGCGACGGCATCCGTCACCCTGGCGCCGGTGCCCGCGACGACGGAGGTGCTGACAACGGAGGCGCCAACGACGACCTCCCAAACGGCGCGCTGGCTGCAAGGATCACAAGGTGCCCGAAAACGGGGGTCTCTTGGAGTCATGCGTTCCACTCTTGACACTCATTGATGTCAACGAACCGGTTTTGGAGCGGAAATCAACGAGCGATTTGTTCTAGAGCGCAGCTGGCGCGGAGTGGGAATGTTCCTTGCCGAGGCCAAAGGCCTGGCGCCTTGCTATGCGACCTGGATGGCATCGAAGGAATGCTGGGACCTGCAAGACCCATGCGTTGCGAATGCCCCGCAGCAATCCATTTCATGCTCAGCAAGTCTTGTTTGCGTTCCACGCCCAAGCGCTCCTGTCATGTTTGCTTGTGTCTTGGACGATGCACACATGAGAATCGCCGAGTCCCAGCTGTCAGAGACCAACTTCGTTCCTTTAGGGGGCCATAGGGTTTTTTCTGCAAGGGACAGTGCGCGCACACATCACCTTGAGCAGGGGTGGATCCATAACCACTATATCAACACTATGTTAAGAGTACGTGCCCCATTTGGTCTTGGGTGGGTTGATGGACGAAGAACGTCCTGGGCGTGCGACCCGCTGCCAAGGTGAGGATGTCTTTCTGCCGCGCAGCTTGGAAGGCGTTTGTGTTCACGGGGAGGGGGGGCTTACAACCATTGCGCGCTTCTCAGAAGAAGGCTTCATACCACCATGTTGAGGGTCTCCTTTCGTCAAGGCAGCTGATTTTAGTATTGAGGGAATGACCCCGAACTGAACCACTTGCTCTCAGCACAAGGGCCTACTTATTTGGAATCGGGTCAAACCAAATCAAGTCATCATCATAGGAGCCAAATGTGTGCATGGTTTGCTTGAAACGCGTGTTGGCGGATCAATTTTATGCAGCTACTCAGCTACTCAGCCACTCAAGCTGAGTGGCTGAGTGTGAGTTGCCACTCGACGAACCCACCGGGAATTCTCAGCGTCGCCATTTGGTTGGAGTCTTACCTCAGCTTTATTCCCAAAACTGAAAAAGGATTCACGCTCTGATCGAGTTTCCCCAAGGACTGGGAGGGCTTGGCCGGCACGCTGCGCTACAACCAGCATATCTTGGAACCTTGGCATTCGGGCTTCGTTGCGGGAGGGCGCCCCTGTGTAGGGATTAGGATGGGCCGACCCTCCAGTTCGAAAAGCCCAAGTTCTTAAGAGGGTTGAGTTGGAAAAAAAAAACACCAAGATGTGGGCTTTAGGGCACGCAATTGGGCCTGGAGGGGGTCTCACCAAAAGCAGTGCCAAACCACACCCGCGATTCCAAACCCAAGTCGCAACCTGCAGTCGGTCATGCCCGTAAGCAGTCCTTCGAGGCGGTACTCCCTATGAAGCTGCCCTTCCCGCATACATGTTCCCTTTGCTGGGAGTGCCGGCGATTTTTCCATCGGAACCCGCACAGCTTGAAGGCATCGCTCGCACGAATCGTTCTTGAGATTCAAGGCGGTCTCATATGATCGGATGTCAAGTTGTATCAAGATACAGGTGGCACATATCAGGGGAACCTATTTTAAGGGCGAGTTCTCGAGCTTTTAGATGAGTGTTGTGCAAACCCAACACTGTCCCCATAGAGCTCACGAAGTTGCCACAGCCTCGGTGTTCCTGTACATTCCTGCTGGTTTCCCTTCAGAACAGGGGTTTGCCGGGGCATCTCAGACGCTGAGAGGCGTCATCTTTGGCTCGGCTTGTCTCCCGAAAAAATGTGGTTTCCCTTTGGTTTCCCACCCAAAAGGCACCCAAAAGAGTGGCCTCCAACAAGGCACAGTGACTGGCACAGTGAGTCAGGCAGTGGCGGTGAAGTACGGCTGCGCTTACGTCTGTGAGGCCAAGGCCAACTGGAAGACCGCCAGCCACGACACTGGTGCGGTGGATGACCTGCTTCTTGGCCGGGCAAGTTTGTTGGGTGCTGCCTGCGTGACCTGGGGACTCCGGAGGTCCGCTAGGGACTGAGAATTTGCTGTGCCACCTTTTGACGGAGGCAATTCAGCGGGCCTCTTACCCCATCGCGCCGCACTCTCTGAGGTTCGGCTGCGGCAGAGATGGGGCGGTGGGCCCGCACGTGGCATCGCTGGTGCATGTGGCAAAGCTGCCGCGGGTGAGCTCAGTGCGACCTGGTTCAAAGATTGGGTGGATCTGGGTCTCTAAAAGTGGACATGTTTGCTATGTTGGAAGCCACATGTTCCAGCCGTTTCAATGTCGCCACCACCACCACAGCCACAGCCACAGCCACAGCCACATCCACAGCCACATCCACAACCACAAGCAAAGGAACCTTGATGGGGGTGCGACTTAGCTAGCCACTGATGGTTAATGTCAACGTCGAGTTATTCTGGAGCACCATGCTGACTAGGGGTGGTTCTCCTTTTTGTGGGAGAGTAGCTCATAGGTTTTGCCTTTGGAAAGGCTGAGCAGATTGAATTGAGAGCCTTTACCCCCTCTCCATCATAGGGAACCGGGATGCAGGGGTAGCCTGGCCACGACTTACTTGTCTCGGAACTAGTTTTGTGTGTGAGCGGCATCGCTTCATGGTTGTTCACGTACCTCGTCGGTTTGCCAGTATAGCCAACATCTTACTGAAATGGAAGCAACGGTTGCATCCATTTCAGATGTATTTGGACCGGCTGTTGTGTCCTTTGGTGTCGCGGGGCATCTTTCATCTTAGGACCCCGCTTTGACGGGCGTAATGGTCTTTTAGCCCCCATTCTGTTTGAAGATGACAGGCTCGACGTTTGGTAGCGCCTTGCCGTTTTGCCCTCACCACCGCTGGTGTTCTATTGATTAAAGTGCAATTCCGTCAAGCATGTCGCGAAGCGCCTGACTTGCATTGGTGGTCGTTGCTGTCTTCCTGTTCATTGGCGGTCCGTTTTTTGGTCTGGCCACATCTTGTATTTCGGCTGTCTCCTAAAAGGTGATGGTATTTGTGGAAACCATCTAAGTCCTGGCACGGGGTTGAACATTAATCAAGTCCGGGCCAAGTTGAAGCGCAAAGTTTTTGTCAGGGCTCTGGGCCTGCCGTGATATGGCAGTCCAGCTGTGCCGGGCGGATCAGGCGTTGCTGGTTTCGATGTTTGGTGGTATGCTGCGTTTTGGCCAGCACGAATCTCTCGGTGCCAAAAGGTGCCGAAAGATGCCTCGGTTCGACAAGAGTGTTTTGGCCCTCAGGTTTCACATCGATGCAAAGTTCAAGACACGCAGCCTGGCGCATTGCGGCGGGCAAAGGGGATGAGGTTGCCTGTGCGGCCAAGATTGGCAGGAAAGCTCGTAGTTATGGCTGAGTGGTTGCTGGCATTCTGATAGGTCGGAGCAGAGCCGTGCCAACTTAGAGGTTTCGCTCTTGACAGCAACAAAGCAACTAACGCTTAAGCCCATGAGGCGGCCTTTTGTGGAGATACACCATGGGTTTTGTCCACCTCGGGAGTTGCTTCACAAATGGAGGGAACCCTGGCGCAATTTGCCAGGAAGTTGCCAGTACTTTTTTGCAGTGTTTTCCCCGCGCTTTTCCGGGAAACTGCAAGAAAAGCCACATGTTTTGCTGCAGAGACGCCCAGATGTCGCTCCCAGATCTCGCATGCGGCTGGGATCCGCGTCCAAGGCACAAAGACCACGAAGGGCGTAGTGGAGCCACTCCTCACCGGCGCAGGAGGGAGCTGGGCTGAGTGGGGGGGGGGGTTGCTGGCGCCTTGCCCTGACATGGGACCTGGCTGGGAGCTGGGAGCTGGCTGGAGGGGGGGGGTGAAATATCGTACCAGTTGAATATTGCCTGAGTTGTGAGTTGTTTCATGTTGAGTGCCAGAAGTTTCTTCGTGCCAACCTTGCAGAAGCGGCCAGGGGTGGACATGAAGCCCAAGCCGCTGAAGAGGGCTGTCTACACCTTTAGGCGGGTTTGGCCGTGGTCGCGCAAAGTGTTGCTTTCAGAGCCACTTTCTGTACCAAAAGAATCCTGTTTTTAGTGATGAAGTAAGCAGTCATGGGGATTGAATGGTTTGTCATGGCTTGGGGTGCCCCGACACCAGGCTGCCTTTTCAGGGAGGCATTTAGGCTTTTTGCGATTTGTGTGAGCGGGCGATGTGCACCTCTTAGAGGGTCCTGTCACCGCTGGGGACCCTTCTGGCAGGCCATCAATCTTCCAGGGCCTTCGGATCGAACATTGTAAGCTGCCTTCCTTGACCTTTTTGACTCTGTGGACAAGCTGCCAGTATCCAATTACATCCCACGGGAGCATCAATACGCACATGTCGCATGTTTTACACACCGTCAACCACAATATGTCTAGGTTACATGTGGCTTCACCGTTACATGTTGGCCGTTGCTCTTTTTGCCAATCTGTCAGGATCAGTGAGTCTTTTCCCAGGTTTCCTTACACTTCCCTTGTTGGGTGGTACAAAGATCACCTTTCGGAGAGGCAACAGTTGCAACCAGTTTCTCGTTTGCATGATGTTAGGGGGTTCCCAGGAGCCCCGCAGAAAGCCAAGTTCCAAATCGTCAACTCGGGGCCAGGTGCCCAACCACCAGCAGGATGGTGAGCTACGAGGCTTGAAGATTTGAGCCATTGCCGGATTGTTCAAGAAGCTGGGGCTTACCCTGGGCAATCTGGCAGAAGGAACTGAGAGGGCCAGGTCGCTGTTTTTGGTCCTGGTAGGCCATATGCACGGGCAGGCGAGTGGGTGTACCCGAGGATGTGAGCAAGTAGGACGATGAAACACGGTCTTTCGAGAGATCAATTCATTTGGTATTCGTGTTGGGCCATGCAGATCATCTTAGGAGGCCGCCGCTTACCCTTTCTGGATTTGGGGGCCTCATTCGTGGACTTGGGGGGTCCACATTGGGTCCTGCGATGGGAGAGTCCATTTGTGGGGCAGTCCCTCCCCTCGAGGGATTGTTCTGAGTGGGGAAGCCGCAAGTTTGATCAGTGGGGAATGTTGGCTTGTTTCCCTTGAAGCCACCCATTTGAGGGGAAACTCTTGAGAGGATGCCGGTTCCACTTCTTAAGGCCATCTAGAGGCCCAATGAGACCACCCCCGCCGGATCCCCATCGCGGAGGCCACCTCCCCCTGGCTGCGCGAGCAGTACGCGGCGGCCCGGCTGGCCGCCCGGCGCCCGCTGGAGTGGTCCGCGTCCAAGGCGTCCTGGCGCATCGCCATGCAGCTGAGGCCACGGTGCCGCAACGCCGCGCCGGTGGCGTCCCTTTGGTCTCCCCTCAAAGCAGCCACATAAAGGTACCCCCGATGAAAAAAAACACAAAAAACAAACATACCACACAGCTCGAGCCAAAAGCCGGGGATTCCGTCAATTCGGCAAAAGGTCATCCCCTTTACTCACACAAAGGGAATTGGGTGAAAGTGGATGGCGCTATTCACTTTATGTGGGTGAGGTGGATAAGTAAAACAACATGGGGAGCGTGTGACCCCAGGAGGTTGAGCTCCTTGCTTGATTTGGCAAGTGAGTGAAAATTTTTTTTTTGACCCCGTGGGACTGAACATTTGATCTGGCCTGATGTGCTTTTTGGCCCTTTCGTGGGGGCCAAAAAGCACATTTGTTTTCCGTGGGCTTGGCAGTTTTTGTGTTTCGCTCTCTTGGAGCGCGCCCAGCTGTGCCCAGCGCTTGCTCCGCAGGCGGGGCGACCGCGCCGGCACTTGCCCCTTGGGTGCCTTGGCAAAGGAGCCAAGCAGCCGGGGAAGAAGGCGCTTAGGCGCAGTTCCCTGCCAACACTGAGGAGTTTGAAGTTTTGGGGTTAACGTGCTCAAGTGAAGGTTCCTTTGATGGAATCCTGCGGGGATGGTGCAAGGTCGAATCTCGTTTTCGTTTCCCCGTCCAACTTCACCCTTCTGCGCCATCCCGCCTGCTTGTTGGTCAAGTTATTTGGGGAAAAGTTGACGGGATCAACGTTGATCCCCCGTCCGAGGGCTCTACCTCAACGCGTTGAGATACTTGCTGAAGGCGGTGCCTTTCATCACCAGCGACAACGCTGAGATCATCCTGGCCCCTCGCACCCGTGGGCTAAAATTGGCGGCTTTTCGGACCTTTTGAGCCCTCACCTGGGGCACGTTCGGTTTTGGGGGATTCTTTGTTCGTTCGTCTCGGTACGAACAGATGAAGCATCCAAGGCTGCCACAGCAGGTGCTCAGCTGAAATGCTTCCCCCAGACTTCGCTCTCATCTTCCCGGCTTCTAGGTTTACGCAGCTTCAGATTACCCATGTGCCAGAAGCAGGTATCTGACAAAGCTGTTTGTCCCCTTTTGAGACTTTATCCTTCCGCATTCTTGAACAAGCTCTGCTCCTGCATGCCAGTGCGATGGCCAGGAGTCAGACGTCAAAATGGCTCCTCATCGGCAAACTCGTCGAACATGAGCCCTTTTATATTGCCAGGGCCTCCTAAAAAACCAGAGACAGCAAGGGGCTTTAAGGATAAATATCCAGTCTAGATGTCTTCACCCTCAAAGCATGGAGGTGGGCGAGCTGGACCCCTCCACGGCCGAGTTCCGCGCGTTGCGGCGCCTGGGCGTGGAGTTCCTGGCGGGGAAGCCGCTGTGCCAGAATCGAGCCCGACCGGCGAGGAACCTCCCAAATCCTGTCGTCTCGCCCTAAGGCCTTAGGCCTTCGTGCCAAGTCGTTTTTTTTCTTCTTTTTTATTTTTTTCCGGTAGTCTCATACGAGGCTCTGGCGATAGATAAGTCGAGCCCCGGCCAAAGCTGGTTGCAAAGCCATGCGTCGCGATCAGGTTGCCTGCCCGGCCTACATGCCCAGAGTTCAACAAAACGGCCAAGTTTGTTCGGTTGCGCGGTTTGCCCTCACCCCTGGATCCGTACCAAGTTGCATGCTCGCCGGTCGGGGCGCGCTCGCGCGGCCTCAGGAAGACTCACGGGAAGACTGCGAAGCAGCGGCTAGCGCCGGAGCCCCAGCGCGGCAGCGCGGGGAACCGGAGATGTTTCTCATGGCTGCTGCGAAAGGCAATCCCCGAATTTCCGCCAAGTCCAAAAGCGACCTCGTCCTCGCCCCAAAGGGGGCAGTCTGGTTTTGACGGAATAGGCACGCAACGCACATACACCTGCATCTCGAAATGGTTTCGGGTTTGTGATAATTCCTTGCATCCGTACCAAAGGCCCAAGACTACGGCGGCAGAGTTTGCCCTAGACCCCTTTTGAAAAGCCAAAAGGCTTCATGCGCCGGTGGGACCCATTTGCACTATGGGTAGCAGGGAATTGATGTCCCAGAAGCGGGCAATGCCCGCAAGTTCAGCCTTACCTGGGTTACAGCAGCTTGTGAAGTAGAGTGATTTGTGCAGATGTTTGCGGTGAGATTCTAATACGCAGCAGCCCGTCCCTTTGCTTCGAATCCGTGTTTTGCATTTTTTGGGGGTAGTGGGAACGCAAGCAGCAGTGGGCCTGATCGAGGCGTTCGACGTGCACTTGACTGCATGCATGTGCCCACAAACCTGATGTTGCTCTTGCCTTGCTTTTTGCAAAGCTGGAAAGCCACCTCCTTGAGTCAAGTACCATGGGAAGTCAAATCAAATCTATCCGGCAATGCTGGGGAACCATGCTTCAAACCATTCAGCCAAGCTTTTCCCGTCTCAGGCAGATTCACGGCCTAAGCCATGAGTTTTACTTTTCGGTGCAATGCCCCAACAGGACAAGTACTGACTGTTCGAGCCCAAAGGTAGGTCCTATCATTTTGGCACAGTCTACCTGATAGGTTCTTTTTGGTTCGGCTGTAAACCCTCAAGCTCCTGTCTCACCCAAAGCAGCTCGACCTTTGCCCTTTGGTATTCCTCATCGGGCAACTATTTTTTGATCAAGGTTCCAACATCTCTTTTATTCCCTGTCTTTTGGGCAAGTGGCAGAAACAAATCTCCAAAAGGCGGAATTAGGGATTCGAACTATTTGGGTCCTTATGGCACTTGCAGTCATATCATTCTTGTCATTGGTGCAAGTGAGACGTGTCTGTGGGTTTTGCGGGCCCCGCCTTCCTTTGACCTTCATGGATGCCGCTCTCCTCCGGCGGCGCACGCCTGGCGCGGCTGAAGGACTGGCCGGCTACCCGCCAGTAGCAAAGATTTCGACGGTCTGGGGGCTTGTCAAAGTCGGAAACCGGGGGTGCTCTCCCCTTTAACCTTCGGGACAGACTTTGGTCAATGGTGAAGTGAGGGGGGGGCAAAGGTTTTGGCCACCGTTTTCGGCGATAGCAAGAGGCTCAGCGCTCATCACGAGAGCCATCAGCTCGAGTTCTTTTTGGGGGGAGCGGAGCTCCATTTGAGGGCGTGGCGGGGGCGGGGGGGGAGGTTAAGCACGCCCACTCCTTGGAAGCCCTGACTCAGATCGTGAATTATGGGAGCAGAGTGCCAAGGCCACCCAAGCGCCAGGCCGCCAGTCTCTGATCAGATCTGTGTCCGTTCCGAAGGACCGGCGCCTGCGGCTCTTCGAACGGGAGAGTCTCCCGGAGGTGCCCCAGGACTAGGGGTGGCCCAACCGCGCCGTGCAAACATGCGATGTTTTTTTCAAATCGGCTCCTTTTGGTGTCCCTTTGAACAAGCTAACCAGTGCTTGTTCAAGCAACTTCGCCTTTTTTTTTTTTGGGGGGGGGGGGTTAATCAAAACGAACCAGCGGCTTGTCAAGTTTTTTTGCACGGATCTTCCCGTAGGACTGGCGCGCCGCGCCCCAAAGGGCCACCTACTTCCTGGCGCGTCTCTCTGCCAAAAGCGCTCAGCGGCTGCTGGCAGCCCTGGGCCAGGCCGCCATCGAGGCAAACCGCGGTTTGAAGTTGGAGCCTCGAAGCGTTCTTCGGGGCTAAGCAACAGTAAAACCCGTTGCTTCTGTTTGCTTTGGTTTTGTGTTTCGGTTCCGAACACTCAGTTGGTTTTGCAAGTCTGTGCTCGCAATTGCTTTGATCCGCAACGCTTGTGCCTGCAATTAGGAAAGCTGGAATTGGGGAGGAGGCCCCCGAATTCCTTTCTGGTTCCCATTTCCTTTTTGGTGGAGGCGGGGGAAAAAGCGGTTGGTGTTGGCTTCGCCTCGAAGGCCTGAATTCACAAACTCATTCAAATGTGATGTCCAACCATGGCCCGCAGCATGGTTGGCTTCCTGTCGGCTGTACCCCACCCTGTTGAGGACCCATTTTGCTGCAAGCCCTGGCTTGAGCTCTTGCAAACTCCGGGTTCGCGCCATGGCCAGGCGAACCTGTGGCATTACAACAGCGTGGTGGACGCTTGCGCCGAGGATGTGTTCTCTCTTTTTGTGTGTGTTAAGGGAGGCCATAGACACTTGGCTAGAGGGTTGCACAATCGACCCTTAGTATCCACGGGGGGTATGTAGGTGTTATGCAGTTTTGGGGTTCGGCCTGCAAAATCTGGTATGCGAGTGGGCTGCTCTGTCTGGGTGCTGAAGCAAATGTTGGAACCCAAAACCCGAGTTCCTTTCAAGCAAAGCCAAAGCAACCTCCCAACCGATTTTCCAGCCGCCTTTCGAGAACCCCTTTCCGGCTCCGCAGGAGAGCCATTGGCAGCTGCCGCTGCATTTGCTGCGGGGCATGACGGCCAAGAAGGCAACGGTCTCATCCCCTCCGTTCGGCCAACACCTTTTGACACCTTTCGGCCTGTTGTTTGAGCATATTATGGTTCAATGAGGTCCATGGCCGGGTTGTTTAAGCGAGGGCCCCTTGGCATCAGATTTCAAAGTGGCTTCAGATGTCTTCTCAACATGTCCGTCAACCAAGTTCTGTAGCCGAGTTTGTTTAAACCAAATTGAATCTCCCCCAAGTTGTTCCAACCAGATTGGCCCCACCCCAACCCTTTATGGCATGCATCCCGTTTTCCCATTCACCAGAGCACACTTGCACGAGAAAACTTGCACGACAGATTACATGAGCGCGGTGGGACCGAACCCACTCTACGAAAATGACACCCAGCTGCGCGCGCGACCCTCCGCGGCGATCGGTGTGGTCGATGAGTAAAAAAAGGAGGACCTTTGCTACTTTCTGCGGTTCGCACAAACCGACCCCTAAACAAGCCCAAAGCCAACCCAACGCCCACCTAAAACCACGCCCAAAAGACTCGAGCCCCCTAAGCCCACCCTCACCGCCAGCTGCGGCCGGACGCCGCTTCGCGGCGCGGCCTGCTGCGCAACTGCGCGCAGGCCCGGTGCTGGCGGCAAGCGCTGCCCTTGGCCGAGGCCATCGCTGAGGCCGGCCGCCCATGGGCTCCTTTTCAACGCCGGCTCGCTGAGTCAGATTTCAACGCCGGCGGAGAGGCGTTCATTACGTACAGCGGTGTGAATAGAGAGCAAACGATTCTAGAATGCGCATGCCGATAGAAGACTAGGATCAACTGGTTGGGTCAATTGAGGCCTCTCTCCTGCGCACTCGAGCCGGTTGATGCATTTGTGGTATCATGGGATTTGTCCCGAACACACTTTGCTCTGATGCACATGTCCCACTTTCTGCTGCGTGCTGAGGTGGTTGGAGCACTGGGACATTTTGTATCTATGCGCACGTGTGCATTTTCCTGGCTGCCCACGCTGATGCCTTTCTTTGCATTGCCACTCTGGTAGCGGCCATGTCTAGTTGTTTCGGATATACGCGGAACCTAACATGCTGGTAATGCACACTCGTTTTTGCTCGTAATGTTCTCATTCCCCATTGGTTTGAGGTCGATGGAAGGTTTGACTCATGGCAGCCAAAGGAAACTACGTTCTTCGCTCTTGATCTATGAGTTTGAGGATCTCGGCAAATCCACAAAACTGGGCAGCCAGCAACCTTGGCTGGCCTTCAGTGAAGTTATGACCTGTCGAGACAACCAGCACACTGTTTTGGCCAGGGTCAAGGATCAACTGAACTCTGGCTGCGACAAACAGTTTCAGCTAGCTGCATCTTTGAGTTTGTCGTGAGGGGGGAACACTGTGAAGCCACCTTACGCCAATTATGCCAATTAACAACTAACGTTGTTGAAAGCTCCAAGCATCTTAGTACCCCTTCACCACCTTTAAAAATCAGTCCAACAATTTAGATCATTTGCTGGGCATGTCCATGCTCATTTCATCATCGGCAGGTGCGCGGTGCCACGAGCGCTGCGTTTGCGGCGCCCTGGCGCCGCGCCTGCGGTTTGTTGGAGGCACTCGGAGCTCTGGACCCGGTGGGCGAGCGAGGCTTCTACAAGTGTTTTTGTGGACCCCAGATATTTCACAGAGCCAGAAAGTGTGTTCCCTCAAAAGGCCGATCCAGGATAGTTGTTTCGCACAACTTACAGGTTGTTGGGATGTTCCTTGAGAGTGAAGGACCCCTTCTGAATTGCAATTGGGTTTCATTAATTCAAGGTCAACAGGGCTGTGGTGGCACCAGTTTTCCCAAGCACGCTTCCACACACACACACACACAAACCGAAGTGCAAAGGACTGATCAAGCGTGCACGCCTGCAGGGCATTATGGTTGCGAGGTAGTGTGTCATGGGAACTGAGGATTTAAACAACCTGGTTGATTCACGGGGGGGCATCCCATGTTGCAGGGATCCCGGAAATCCTCTTTTGAGGGAACGCCCTAAGAATTCCCCAGGTGGACAGCAAGGAACAGGCTTTGAAGGCGGTAGGGTTCTCAGAGCTCACAGCAACAAGCCCGCGAGGGGCAGCGGTTCGTGCCGGACACCATCTTCTGGACTGCAGCCTTGCAGGGCAAGGAAGCAGGGAAGGGATTGACCAGGGGAATGACCTTTGAGAGCAGCGAGGTTTGAATACCTTGGGGCATCTCCATTTCAAGAGTTCCATTGGGCCCCACTCTCCGGCTTGCAGAAGGCTCGACTCGGGCTTTCCCGCCAAGAGAGATAAAGAAAGCGCCACGAGACCGGACAGTGGGTAGCCGCACGCCCAAACGACTTCAATCGTGGTGTGCTCCTCACAAAGGAAACCCCTGGCTTGTTTGGAAGATCCGCGGGGCAGCTGCATATGAATGAATATGGACTCGATGCGCTCCCAAGGAGTCGGTTGTTCCCAATGGATCCCAAGAGGGCTCAACATTAGCATCGTGCCGGATCCGGATTCCCATTGACTTGGCCGCATCCCGTGACGCTGTCTCAGTTACAGCTCGCAGAGGCGCAACACCGGTAGCGATCGCGTCGCGAATCGAGTCAGAAGCCCGGCTACCCAGTGGGCCCCAGTTTTGATCCACAAACCCCCGGCGTCGCAATTCTCACCGGAGTTGGGTTTCCCTGGCGGAAGAGCTGCGTGTGAAATACTCCCCTACGTTCCACCTTGAACTTCCTTCAGCCCCAAAAGGGCAACCATGGCTCAAGCCGAAGAAAGCAATGTTTTCTGACAGCGATCCATGTTTCCTGGCCCGGTGTCAGGAGCCTCCCTGGCAGCACGCCCTGCAGATCTGCGCTGAGCTGCCGCAGGTGGGTTTCCCACTCCCTTCGTTTCCCGTGGTACGCAGAAAGGGCTGCGAGTTTGGTTCCTTTCTTTTTTGATTCCAAAAGCTGTGACGGTTTCCTAAGTGAGCGCGATGCCAGTGCGGGCATGAGACGTTGCCTGTGGAAGCCATCGTCTCTGGCCCTCTGAGTTCGGCTCAAGGACCTCAAAGGGGTGATTTGGGAAGAATGATATGTGTGGTCCGCGATGTGTCGTTTGGATTTCTGGAGGCTCGGCATGAGCTGAGCTGCCTTTTTCCCTGTTTGGGTGTTGTGCAAATTAGTTGCCTTGGGAAACGGAACGCGCAAAGATCCCTGCCCCATAATAAGGCCTAAGTTAAAAGCAACGAAACGTGGGGAAACATATGTTGTACTAGGGCGCCCCCGGTTTCTTCCTCTCTCCCCAGATAAGCTCCCCGCCCAGCCCGCCGACATTGCATCTCCCATGTCCCCAACACGTGCCGCTCAGTTCCCCTCATTTCTCATTCTTTCTTTTCATTTTCCTCATTGCTCTCCGTTTCCCACCATGTCCATTTCATCTCATTTCCCTTCCATTTCCCCTTCATGTCCTTTTTTGTTCCACCCTTTTCTCTTCGTTGCCCTGTCAATTTAATTTGCCCTGAATTTCCCTGCCTGTCTCCGCCACCCCCGTGGCACAGACAGAATCCAAAGCGCCACAGCCGCCTGTCTCCGCCACCCCTGCCTGTCTCCGCCACCCCCGTGGCACACACAGAATCCAAAGCGCCACAGCCGCCTGTCTCCGCCACCCCTGCCTGTCTCCGCCACACAGACAGAATCCCGCCCAGCCGCCTGTCTCCGCCCCTGCCTGTCAGAATGCCTGTCTCCGCCACCCACGTGGCACAGACAGAATCCAAAGCGCCACAGCCGCCTGTCTCCGCCACCCCTGCCTGTCTCCGCCACCCCCGTGGCACAGACAGAATCCAAAGCGCCACAGCCGCCTGTCTCCGCCACCCCTGCCTGTCTCCGCCACCCCCGTGGCACAGACAGAATCCAAAGCGCCACAGCCGCCTGTCTCCGCCACCCCTGCCTGCACAGACAGAATCCAAAGCGCCACAGCCGCCTGTCTCCGCCACCCCTGCCTGTCTCCGCCACCCCCGTGGCACAGACAGAATCCAAAGCGCCACAGCCGCCTGTCTCCGCCACCCCTGCCTGTCTCCGCCACCCCCGTGGCACAGACAGAATCCAGCCGCCTGTCTCCGCCACCCCTGCCTGTCTCCGCCACCCCCGTGGCACAGACAGAATCCAAAGCGCCACAGCCGCCTGTCTCCGCCACCCCTGCCTGTCTCCGCCACCCCCGTGGCACAGACAGAATCTCCTGTCTCCGCCCCCCGCCTGTCTGCGCCACCCCCGTGGCACAGACAGAATCCAAAGCGCCACAGCCGCCTGTCTCCCCGCCTGTCTCCGCCACCCCCGCCTGTCTGCGCCACCCCTGTGGCACAGACAGAATCCAAAGCGCCACAGCCGCCTGTCTCCGCCACCCCTGCCTGTCTCCGCCACCCCCGTGGCACAGACAGAATCCAAAGCGCCCCCGCCTGTCTCCGCCACCCCCGCCTGTCTGCGCCACCCCCGTGGCACAGACAGAATCCAAAGCGCCACAGCCGCCTGTCTCCGCCACCCCTGCCTGTCTCCGCCACCCCCGTGGCACAGACAGAATCCAAAGCGCCACAGCCGCCTGTCTCCGCCACCCCCGCCTGTCTGCGCCACCCCCGTGGCACAGACAGAATCCAAAGCGCCACAGCCGCCTGTCTCCCCGCCTGTCTCCGCCACCCCCGCCTGTCTGCGCCACCCCTGTGGCACAGACAGAATCCAAAGCGCCACAGCCGCCTGTCTCCGCCACCCCTGCCTGTCTCCGCCACCCCCGTGGCACAGACAGAATCCAAAGCGCCACAGCCGCCTGTCTCTCCGCCACCCCCGTGGCACAGACAGAATCCAAAGCGCCACAGCCGCCTGCCGCCTGTCTCCGCCACCCCCGTGGCACAGACAGTCAGCCGCCCGCCACCCCCGTGGCACAGACAGAATCCAAAGCCAGCACAGACATGCCTGTCTCCGCCCAGCCGCCTGTCTCCGCCTGCCTGTCTCCGCCCCCGTGGCACAGACAGAATCCAGCCGCCTGTCTCCGCCACCCCTGCCTGTCTCCGCCACCCCCGTGGCACAGACAGAATCCAAAGCGCCACAGCCGCCTGTCTCCGCCACCCCTGCCTGTCTCCGCCCCCGTGGCACAGACAGAATCCAAAAAGCCACGGCCGCCTGTCTTCGCCGCCCCCGTGGCATAGACAGAATCCAAAAAGCCACGGCCGCCTGTCTTCGCCGCCCACGGCCGCCTGTCTTCGCCATTAGGGGGACTTTTTTTTGGGGGGAAGTGATTGGTATCTTAATGTTCAAACTGAACGACAGCTGGCCTAAGGACTCGCAGGCTTCGTGGCGTTGGTGTGCGGATGCATCCTTCTATCTCTCGGGCTGGTCGATCAAGGCAAGTTTTCCGAGGCAGATCCGGCCTCAGATTTCACCAACGTTGGTACCTGCAAAGTCTTGGAAGTGCAGTACACAGAGGGGGAGCATCAAGGAAAGCAAGGACAAGACAAGGGCCCCGTATGCACCCACATCTACGACTACCGATTCGAATACAATAATGCAACCTTTTGGTCAAGAGAGAAGCGTTTTGAGGTCGGTGTGGGCTGTGAGGCCAGGGCAATTCTTCCCGGCAGCTTTTATCTCGAACAGGACGTACCATGTTGGCGAACGACTTCACAGGTATCGGAGGTTTACCGATGTATCTATCAAGGCTGCGACCCGGAAGGATGCCCAGGCGGAAAAGGCGAGGTGTGCATGACGATTTTGGACCCCGCGGAGGACGTCGGAGAGGCAAAAGAAGGAGCAGACGCTCGAACCATTGCTGGCGCTGTGCTTCTACCCATTGGAATTCTGCTGCTGGTGGCTGCGGTTGTTGCTCGCTGCTCCGGTGCCTCCCGAAAATCGTAGCCGGGCGACGTGATGCGTAGCACTTTGGGTTCCTTGGCATGCCCTTGCGAGACAAGATTGGTACTCACAAAAGCGCGGCCTGAAGCCACAGTCTCCGCACACACTTGCTGCATGGGGTTGCCTCAAAGTGGATAGGTGCCTCTTCCGAAGGGCGTCCAGTTCTGCGCCATTTGTCTGAAATGTTTCGCTTCCAAAATTTCAAAAGCTGTGACTGAGGTTTCCTAAGTGGGCAAAGGGTAGTTTCAGGCACCTGGCATGAGACGTTTGTGGCCTTTGCCCATGGCGAGCGAACCGGCTGACAGGGGCTCACAGTTTGTTTCCATGCCAGATGCACGAATGGAAAGCAGGCCTCTTAGACAGCCCCTTTGGCAGCCCCCTCTTTCGGCTCAAGGACCTCAGAGAGGTTTGTCTTGTGAATTGCCGGGCTTGACATGTGCGGCCCGCCGAAGTGTGTCATTGCTTGGGTTTCCTTCTGTCTCTCGGGCTGATCGATCAGGGCAAGGTGTCCGAGGCAGATCCAGCATCAGATTTCACCAACGTTGGTACCTGCAAAGTCTTAGAGGTGCAACACAGCCGGGAGGAGCGTCAAGAAAAGCAAGGGCAAGAGAAAGGCACTGTCTGCTTCGACATCTACCAATACCGATTCGAATACAACAGCGCCAGCTACTGGTCACGAGAAGAGAGCCTGCGGAGCGGCTCGACATGTGATGTCTCGGCCCAGATTCCAGGCAGCTTTTCTGTCCAACAGGATGTACCATGCTGGCGAACGACCTCGCAGGTATCAGAGTCTTACCGATGTGTCTATGAAGGCGAGGTGTGCATGAAGATTTTTGATCCTGCGCAAGAAATCAGAGAGGCAAAAGCAGCTGCAGAGGCTCTTACCATTGCCGGCGCTGTGATTCTACCCGCTGGCATTATGCTGCTGGTTGCTGCGGTTGTTGCTTGCTGGTTCGGTGCCTGCCAAAAAGCGCAGACATCGTGCGACAGGGAGTGAGGCTCGGTACATAGGGACTGGTGTGTTTACGTGCCAAAGGCACGTCACCCTTGCAAGACAGACACCAGACCAGTTTGCCTGATCGGAACGAAATGATCTTCACAAAAGGCCAGTCTCTGCACACACTTGCTGCATGGGGTTGCCTCAAAGTGGATAGGTACCTCTTCCGAAGGGTGGCGAGTTCTGCGCTATTTGTTCGCCAAGAAATTTGACCCACAGAGGCGAGCCGCCGCTTTGTGGTTAGCGCTCCTTCCAAGCCGGGAATCCGACCCCGACACGGGGCCCGCGCAGGCCCGTCTCCAGGCGGACCGGGTGCTGCAAGTTTTGGCAGCAGAGGCGCTTCCCAAAGGCCGCTGGCAGGCTGCGGCGGAGGCGCTGCGGCACGCGCGGCGCGGCGTTTTCCGGGGCCCCCGCTGAATGAACCGTTTGGAGTCCGGCGATTTTCATGTTCGATTCCGTTTGGTCTTAAGTTTGCATATGTATGAGAGTTTCAGTTCTCCCAAAAGATCAATTTGGTTTCCACATGTTTCCAAAGAGGTGTTGAAACTTGACCACGGAGCTGGGTTCTGCAAGATCCGCATGCCAGATGAGAATTTGTTTGCAGTCGCCAAAGCAGTCCTCGAAGGACTGATGTCCCTACAGCCGTTGCATGTTTTTGCGGACGCCTGCTTTTTGCTA
This sequence comes from Effrenium voratum, assembly GCA_963377175.1. Lineage (NCBI taxonomy): Eukaryota > Dinophyceae > Suessiales > Symbiodiniaceae > Effrenium > Effrenium voratum. Next base: position 117,692 of record CAUJNA010000338.1, on the reverse strand, counting down.
TGTTCTTAGATTGCCAGTTCGATGCTGCTTCACTGGCGTTTCTCAGAACCTTTGCTGGGTTGGTGGGGGCTATGGAAGGTGATTCGTTTTGCTTCTTCTGGTTTCAAAGGGAAAATGGTTAATCCGTCTTCTGTGGTTTGGATTCGGACTTGAACCCCTGGTTCTTGTAGAGGGTAAGCTCCGAACCTCACCACAACAAAATGCACCAGGGAACATTCGCAAGGGGTCCGGTCCTGGCGCGTTTCTCAGAGCTCCGCGCTTCGAGTCAGGGCGGAGGCCCCTGGCAGCGCAGCCTGGCGAAGAGAGGTTCGACCCGGAATCTCTGCGCCGCAGGCGAGCCCATTGCCGGGGCGGGCCGTTTTTTGACTGGCAACCCGCGCTCATATTCCTTTTCAACACTTAGACCACAGAACGGTAGGCTATACGACTTGTCCGCCTAAGCCACAGACCCCTTCAGTTTTGCCAATTCGACTGTTTCCCTTGCAGAGCAAAGGGTGCCTTCGAGCGAGAGGCGTTAGACATGGATGTCTTAGATTCACTAGGCGGCTTTGGGAGTCCAAGTCTGAAAATCCCATTTCTCTCGCTCGCTTGCTTCCGTGGATCTTGGCCATGGGAGGTGAGTCAAGCTTCCGCCTGGGAGGATCTATCGGTTTAGAGGACAAATCTTGTGAGATACCTGGGCGGGTGGAGGAAAAACAAAACGAGGCTCGAGAGAATGCTCTCTTCAAGCTGGTGGCTTTGAATCGACTTTGAATCCCCGCGCGCGCAAACTTACATGACAGGAGATCTTGAATCGCAAACTGGCAGGACTTTTGTCGGCAGATGATGCAACAGGTCCTGTGTGTTGGGGATATGTAAGGGGTGGGGGCATGTGGGCAGATGCCCCTCTATCAAGTGACTGTTCCAAGAGGGATCTGCCAAGAAGCAAACATGGCACTGTAGCCCTGCAAAGAATTGGGGTAGTGGACAGAACCCATTCGGACGCCAAGCTGCTTGCCGAGTTCGAACCTGAGTTGCCCGGCTCCGAGCTTGTGATCTTTTGGTTTTGCCGGTGTCCCCTTTTGACCCATGTTTTGTCAAGTTTACTCCTTTTTTGGCGCCCCAAAAAGGTGATATTTGAATTGAGCCTGTGAGCTGTCTGAGTCGCATGGATCCATAGAAAATCTGACAGAACACGAGGCGTGCGAATGTTGCAGACAGTTGCCGCACCGCGTGGCGAAAAACCCAAACAGGGCGCTGGCGGGAGGCGCTGGCCTTCGATCTGGAGATCGATCTGCGCCTCGGCCAGGATGGAGAAAGGCGGCGCGGCCCAACATGTTTGGGGGGCACAGTTCGGTGGGACCGCACAGTCATAGTTGGAGAGGGATTTGTTTGATTGAGTCAGCAGCCATCCTCTTTGCCGCAATCTCTCTTGGAGAGCCCGGTTTTGGTCAACCTCAAAGCTGATCCATGCCGAGTCGTACCTATGTCCGCTTATGTGCGGCACACGTACCCGCAAAGAATCTGCCTTGCAGAAAACGAATTGAACCCGCCTTCGCCATTCTTTTTGTCCTTAGCCAAAAATCTTCTAGTTCCCTTCCAGGTCAGATTTGAAGCATCCAGGTTCGCCTACACCAGCCTGCTGGACGCCCTGGCTTGGCGCCTCTCACTGTGCCTTCTGGAGGCTTTGCCAGACAGGCGTGGCTCAGGGGTCCGCCCAGATTCTGCCATTCCCTTTGTATGAAATTCAACATGCTTGCAGGGGAAAATTGGTGGGTGATTCTAAGGTTCCCAGCTTTTTGCTTCTCTGTTGCGAGGGTGGAGAAAAGCCTTTTCGTCTATGGGAACATGGGCTCTTCGTCCATGAGCTGTGGTTTTTGGTGCAGCCCACTTGGTCTTTGGACCGAATCACCCAAAAGACCTGTTGGAAACACTTCCCCAAGTTGGGGTTTTCCCTTGGGTTTTCCGTTCTAGTACCACCAGGAATGGTGCACCGGCATGTTGCGTGCACTGCGTGCACACGAAACATAAGACCCACCCGAACGGATTTTCTTTACCCAGCCACGAAACATAAGGCCCAACTAAAGCAGAGCGACCCACCCAAACAACAGGCGAAGCGGCCTGAGGCGCCTGGCGCCGGATGGGGCGCTGCGCAACGCCGCCCTGGGCCCCGCGGCGCGGCGCGGTTTTTGGCGCCGGGCGAGCGGCGCCCTCGCGGCCGACGCCGCGGAGGGCTCGAGCGCGGGCGCGGCGGAGGGCGACGGGGCGCTGGGCTTTGGACTGGCGCCTGGGCTTTCGAGGCGTCATGGGTCCCCTGACGTGGATATCTGAAGTTTGAGAGACTACTTATCCAGTTGCCTTTCAAGAGTTGTCTTGGTGTTCTAAAGTGGGTAGTTGATTTCCTGGGTTCTGAGCCTTTGCAGCTCGCATAGTCTTATCGGTTCGCAGTTGGAGAGCATTTCTAGGAAGGGGCCTGAAAAGAGGTTTGGTGCCCTGAAATTGGTTGGCTTACGCCCCCCCTTGAAAAAAGAGAAGCCACACCTGATTTGGTGCTTCAGGTGGCTACGCTTCATCCAACTTGCAAGACCATCCTTGTCCACCATGATTCATGGAAAAGGGTAGCTTACACATGTCTGAAATGCCGAAATGCCGAAAAACCCGAAATCAGGATGCATGAGCAACACTCGCTGCAACATGTTGACTCCTCTTGGGCATTAACGCGGGACCAAAAGACGGGGTCCTCCAAATGGGGCTGTCTCTACAATTGATGCTGTTGGGTTTCCAATGAGATATTCGTCAGAGCACTCCAAAGAAAACATATTCTGATTTATCCGAAGTCGAGAATCTTCAAGAGGGCAAGCAGTTGGTCGCTCGCCCTTTTTCTTGCGGACATGCGCCGGCCTCTAGGTGACCAGCGCTTGCGCGCTGGCGTGCGAAGCGCGCAGCGGCCGGTTCAAAGCAGCCGAGGGCCAAAGTGCGGAATGAGCTAAGGGCTATCAATGGGGCGCAGGTCAAATCTACATCTGGGTGTTAAATGACCCAGCATGACCCATATGATCTGCTGCTCTTGAAGAACGATTGCGGATGATCCTCCCAGGCGTCTTACAACATGAGCGCAGGAAACACATTTGTCTTGAGGGTTGGAATTTCCGAAAGGGGCATAAGGTGGATCCCTGTGCGGTCGACTAAGAGCAGTGCCATTTGGAGGTTTGGACACGCGAAAGCCTTTCTTTGGACATGGCTACTTGGATTTGTGATTCAGATGGAGCAAAGCAACTTCCGATTCTGAACCCCGAGCCGCGAATTCAATGCTTCCACCTTTTGTTTCCGTCACAATGCTTCAATGAGAGCACTTGAAGTGGGGACCAGGTTCATCGTCAGTCCAAAGCCAAAGGCCCCTTGGCCAAACGAAGCCACAGGCGGCCCGCGGAACGGAAATCCGACGGCTGGGGACAGGAAGCCGGCGACGCCTTGGCCACTTGGCTTCCTGCGTCCGGGCGGATTAGGGGCCATGCGCGCCCTGCGCGGCCTGCACTTGCTGCGCTCCGGTGGCGGAGTGCCGGAGTTGCGAGGCGGGGCTTTTTTTATTTTGGGCCTTTGGGCGTGGGGTAGGGGGGAGATCAGAGAAAATTGGGCGGGAAGGTTGTTCGACCAGGTGCAATCAGCAACGGAGGTCCCCAGCGTCAAGCGCTCGCTTGGGTCTTCAGGCGCGGCCAGGCGCGGAATGGCGCAGGCGGGCTCAGACTCAGGGAGCCACAGGCGCACTGCTTTTGTTGCTGATCCCAGCATGTGGAATCCTTACAATCGCATCTTCTCTTGAAAGATGAAATGGTGCCCATTTGGTTTTTGTTTGCTGCTTTGTCAGGGACCCCTGGAGGTCATCCAGGCTCAAAGCCCCGAAGTCAGGTGCCGGACTTCGCACGGGGCTGGCCCCACCCCTCGCTGCTGGGGGGCCAACTGCCAAAGATGCTGGCGGAGAGCTTCCAGCAAGGCGCGCAACTTGGCCTCGGCGCGAGGCCAAGTCTGGGGTTTGTATACTTGTGGCCAAAAGCTTTTGGCGCAGTTGCCGCCACCTGAGCGTTGCCAGCTTGGTTCGTTGCGTGAAGTGTATTGCGACGTTGGTTCGTTCGTTCGATGTTGATTTCCTTGCCTGCCACGCAGGCCACGAGACAGGTTTTCGACAGGGCCCCCTAGGCCAAAATGCGCGTGCATTTTCCGAATAGCATCGCAGAACTCAGCTTTCGCAACGGAGATTGGAGCTGAACTGCGCTCGAAACAGCTTGAAACCTAATCAGTCCTCGAGCTTTCACAGCTTTCCGTACGGTTCCCAACCTTCTCATCATCAACCCACCTCATTCCCTGAGTTCATGGACTTCATTTGGTTTGGGAAAACAGTTTCAGCGGCAAGCCAGGAATTTGTAGATTTTGTTTTGGCGGATTTTCTCGAGTGAGCCACGTCCATCTTCCAGCATGTGGCTCTTGACTCTTCTCCCGGCCAGGCCTACCCTACGCGGAGGAGACTTTGAACTACGGGTCCCCCTACGGCCACCCCAAGTTCCTGGAGAGCCTTGCAGGCGTGCGCCGTGCGGACATTGGGGTAAAGGAAGAGGGGAGAGGGAGTCAATTATCACGATGACATTTATGGCCCAGAGGTTCATGAGTTAGGTACTCATGTTGCAAGGTTGAAGCAAGACATGAATACATGTCAATTTGGCTCAAGGAAAAGTGCGCGTTGCACGCGCTGCCCACAAGGTTAAGGGAGAGGTCGCAGTCACGGCGGGGTTCGTTCCTTTTAAGGTCCCGGGTTCCCCCGTTGTTGAGAAAACTGTGTTTCCCTCTCCTTTGAGTGGTTATCAGCCGTAACGCTTTTCGGGTAACAAACCCTTCTGTGACTGCGACCGTTTGGTCGCACATGGAAGTCGGCCCTCACCGCGGTGGCAAGGGGCCGCGAGCAATCCACGCATCCGAGCATGATAAAGATCCTAAGATCGCAGTTAGTGCAGAAGACGTAGCGCATGAATTTGACGCAGCCGAAGCCGGGGAGCCAGCTCCCTCAAGACCCGGTGCCTCATTCTTCGATTCCGCGCCAGCGACTTCCGCTACATCGCAAGGTGAAGATTTTTGGGTGTTCAAAAAAATCCAACTGTTTGGTTAGGTACCATATCATGCCAAGGCAGAATCTTTTTACCCCAAAGGAGGTCGATGATTGCCCCGTTTCCCCAGAAAGGTTCACTGCAGCTCGCACCACTCGTGCCGTGTTTCAGGGGGGCAAAGCAGACAACATCCACGACGGTTGGTTTGGTAGCCGACCGAATCGCTCACTTGGGGATTCATGGACCGGGCTCACAGTGTTCAAGTTAAAACCCATTCAGTCCGATTGCGTTATCACCACAGGTGCAGCCGTGATGTTAGAGTCCGTCCCGCCGACACCTCTCACCGAAGCGTCAAAGAACGGTCGTCCAGATACGTTGCCAGTTTTTGGCATGCCGTGCAGAGCAGAGGTTGAAACTCCGCCGCCCAAGCAATTTGTGGTAGGAAATCATCGTGCCCGCAAACGTCAGGCACGCATGGATAAGTTACCCGTGATGATTGAATACGCATGTTCACCAGAGTCCAATATGGGTCGCGTGTTTGAAGGTCTAGGCATACCACATGTTAGGCTGGCTAAAGAGTACATCGACCTTAGCACCGATGAAGGAGAGATCCAATTGCAGTCACAGATAGAAGTTTGTGAGAAGCCCAATCTGTGGACCGCAATTCCCTGCACATCCGGATCAGCATGGCAACGCCTTAACAAGGCCAAGTTAGGAAGCCAATTCAAAAAGAAATTGAAGCAAAAGGTTAGAGAGTCGAGAGAGTTGTTCTCCAGATTCAGACGTCACGCTGAGACTGTCCTCCATCAGGGGGGTAGTGTTTCGTTCGAATGGCCAAGGGATTGCGACAGTTGGGCTAGGGATGATGTTGCTGCATTCTTCAGGGAATACGCACAGGTCTTCACCCCAGCGACCTTCCATGGTTGTGCCCTAGGTCTAAAGGACAGCAACGGTTGCCCCATCAAAAAGCCATGGAAAGTGATGACTAGGAATAGCACGCTCGCATCCGCACTAAGTGCATTCAAGTGCCCGCATGAAAAAGGGTTTAATCACTCGCTTGCAGCAGGTAACAAAACCGCAAAGACCGCTTTCTATCCCGAAGGCATGTGTCTCACAGTTGCCCGTGCGCTGTATCCGACAGTAGGACCCGTTGTGCCTGCGATGCCTGTTCAAGTGCCATTGCCCCTCGACCGCAGGGAGCGTGAGCAGCAGTTAAAGCACATATCCCCTCTCTCTGGTTTGGAAGATATAGGCATCGCTGTTGAGCCCGGTGAAAAGTGTCACGACATCCTCGAACAAGTTCTTGATGTTGAAAATCTCATCACACATTTTCTAGGACAAGTTAAGGAGGAGAAGGATCCTGAAATCACCGCAATGGTGACCAGACTCTTGTCACGTGCCGAAATGTTGGCCTCCCGGAAGCCCTTGAAGCCGTTCGACTTGAAGCCACAGGTCTTGAAAAAGCCGGTGTTTGGGATCTTAATTCAGACCGAGAATACGGTCAAGTCGCTGCTGAGGCGCGACGATCCAGTGTAAAAGTTCACTTCGGACAGCTGATGTCGCTAGCATCCGTCAAGTTCGCCGAACTCGCGAAACACCTTCAAAAGATGAAAGGTAGGATGGTGTATCGCGGAGACTGTGCGAAAGACGAACATGGTGCAGCGGCTGTAGACCAAGAACTGGGAGCAAATCCCACGAGCGTACAAGGTCTTAATAACTGTCTCGCTTATGGATCCCTGCCAGGAACTCCACCACAACAGCGGACGCTATAAAGGCTTACGTACAAGCACTGCTGAAGTCCAAGTACCAAACTTGGATCACACTCCCGCCTGAGCTCCGGCCGAGGTGGTGGCGCGAGCGTTTTGTAAAACTTGTGGTTTTGCTCGTTAAAGCTCTTTATGGGCATCCTGACGCTGGCGGACTCTGGGAGGCACACCCCAAAGGTTTCATTAGTGAACTTGGAGGGCGTGAAGTCCCAGAGTTTCCCGGAAACTTCTGGTTCAAGGAGTCCTCCCGACATACGTCGACGACTTGACGTTGGCCGGCCCCAGCCACCTTCATAAAGACTTCTGGGAAAATTAACAAGACTGGTAGACATAGAACCCCCAGAAGACATATATCGGGTGCTAGGCAGGAATCACCTTTTGATAGATGCTCCGAAGGACCCAACTGAACCCGATCTTAATGCCGCAATGGGCAGATTGAAAGGGGGCATGGCGTTCGACATGCGAGATTATGCTCGTCAAACGGTTGCGTTATATCTTGAGGTTGCACAGCTAAAACTGTGATGCCGCCACTCCATTCTGTCCCGCTGGATCTCTAGACCCCGCAGATGACGCCTTGGAGGGTGAGCTCGGCTTCGCCGCTTGCCGCGTGCTGATGAAGGCTTTGTGGTTGGTTCGTTTGGCACGCCCAAACCTGGTCAAGCCGATTGGTGACCTTGCGTCCTTTGTTCAGAAATGGTCTAGGAATTGCGATAAGCAATTACATAGGCTTGTCTGCTACATGAACAGCACGGTGAACAGCACTTGTTGGCACAGTTCAGGACTCGACTGATGAGTTGCATCTTTCTCTGTATATCTCTTGTACTTGGTTGCTATTCGCTTTCCTTGAAAGCCTCACCCCAAAAGGGTGCCTAGGTTTCCCTGAAAACTTTCGGATTGTGCAAAAGCTCCAGTGCTTCTGGTTTCTTCTAATCTCTTCCCCCTATGAATAATACGGCCCCCCCCTCCATTATTAAACAATCCTCCTCATTTTTTAAGAAAATGTGGTTTTCGGAATTGTTGTTTTTGCTTTTCCAACAATGTGAGGGTTCACATAGGATTTGGAGGAAATGGATTGAATTGTAAGGTGCGCGAGTAAGCGGTTTAATAAGGAAATTTTACGTATCATTCTATTTGTTTTTCAGTTTACTGGTTGTTTGTTTGCAGCCAGGTTAATTAATTAGCCAGCATGTACGGGAGAGAGACAGTCGCAGCTAGACAGCTTTTGGGGACATGTTTTCTTTTGAGGGACACCACCCCAATAAAGGACCCAATTAAAAAAATATTTTGGGGTGCAGCCAGGCAGGTCAGGTAGCCAGCACATGCGAGAGACAGACAGCCATTGGGGACATGTTTTCTTTTGAGGGCCCCCTAATAAGGATTCCAAGACTTTAGTATTGGTTTAGTATTGGCGCAATGGAAAATCAATTGTGCGGAGTGGAAATCTGGTCCCGGGCCCCGGATTTCCATTTTTTTTTATTAATTGGGGTCATTCATCAATAGAGGTTGGGCATGCACCCCAACGAAATAGAGAATCGACTTGATTCTGCTTCATTCTGCCCGAGCCTTGCTCATCAAGCGGCAATTTGTCGCGCCCAGGCACAAAATCTATGGCAACCTTGCCTTTGTGGCTAGGCTAAGGGAAGGATGCAATCCAAATGCTATGTGCGTGTGTGCGTGTGTGTCTGTGTGTGTGTGCGCCAATTGCTTTGCCTTCCTTTCGCTCCGCTGGTTTCCGACCCTGGCTGTTGGCTTCAGAGACATCTTGGCAGCCGGCCCTCCAGCGGAGCCGGGCGCCATGAGCGAGGGGCCGAAGACCGGCGCCGACGAATACCACGGCCAGATCAGCGGCTCGGAAGGCTGGGGCGTCCCTTAGGCGCAGGGCGTGCCGCGTGCCCAACGAACAGAATTCTGGAAGCGGACGGAATTCTGCAGTCAGTGGCTGGGCCCCGGGCTTTTCAAGAGTGTTCATTCAATTCGGTGTTCATAGAGGCTCGTCCATCCCAACTGCAGGGGGGTTTTGTGCATGGAAGTGGAGGACCCAATGGTTTCACCAACTTCAACTGGCAGTGTCGTTCTTCCACAGGCAGTCGCAGGCGGATTCTGGGGCGGACTTAGAGTAGTGTGCTTGACGTCCTGATGGCAACTGAAAGTGGAAGCAGCCAAAAAAATGCGTGCCTTTCAAGGCCAAGTCCAATCGCACGACTTTTTTTCAACCTTGCATCGGTCCCCAATCTGGCACATGGCTATGAACATCAATAGGGAGCACTTTGCAAACTGGCTCATGGCCATGCATCTCAAATGCAAGTGATGTTCAACAGGGTCCTATCGCTGGTGATGGCTTTGATTGCCATACATGCCGTCACATGCCATCCTCTCACAGCCGTAGGCTAACAGTGTAGTTTCGGTTGGTTGCGTGCGCTGAGGCAGCATCCAGCAGATCTTTGCGGAGTATGATTTCAACGGCACGGGCAAGGTGCCGTTGCCTCAAGATCAGAACTTCCATTTAAATTGGATGATCTTTGAATCCCCTGCTGCTTTTGAAGGGCCACGTCCAGAATTTATTGTCGTATTTATTCCTGACACCTTACACGGTGTGTGTGTGTGTGTGTGTGTCAAAAGTGGGGTACCAGCCCAAACTGTCGGTTCTCCCTTTGGCTTCCCATGAAGCCAACCTTACAAAAGGTGCCCTCAAAAAAGCACGGACCTTAAACGGTGCTCCCAAAAAGCAGCGGGGTGGCAGGTGCGCACCGAGCGGATCCCGGACCTCGTGGCCAACTTGGGCCGCGACCTGCAGGCCGATGTTTCCCCAACGGATGGGGCAGGGTGAGGGGCTCTGTGGGTTCGGTTGGGCTTGAATTCTTGAATTGCTTGGGTTCCCTTTAAGGTGACCCCCAAAAAGGGTACCCTCAAAACAGACAGAGATACATTTTTGTCGTGGTTGCCCCTAGTGGGTAGAAGGAACATGTGTAAAGAAGGCCCTCATGACTTCGGCGGGCATCGTGGGAACTCGAAGCCTCCCAGAACATGAGGCGCGACCGAATTTACGACTTTTTGGACGTTAAGTGGCAGTCCCCAAGGGTTCGTTGGACATCCTCCAATCCCGTTGGAGCTGATCAAGCTTTGATTTGGGGAAGCTCTAGTGACATGGCTGTTCCCAAGGTTGGTTTTGCTTCTGGTGTGCCGCACGGCTTGCCTGAGTGTTTCAGTGGCACGGGGGGTTATCTGATACATCCACCCCGCGCCGTGCTTGCGCGGGTTAAGATACACGCACATAAACATATTTTTACACCCCCTGTAAACACTTGCGCTTTAAAAACCCGTTGCTCTTTTTGCCATGACTCGCGAAGCCCGGCCTCCCGGCCTGGGCGCGCCGCGCCGAGTTCGGCCGCAGGTGGGACGGGAGGTGGCGCGGCTGCTGGGCGGCGCCGAGCTGGCCTCCTTCGAGGCGTTCGGGGCAGCGGTTCCCCTCGCGCTGAAAAGAAGCACGGGGGGAAAAGCCCGTTGCATGTCGTTGTTGTTGGGACGCATTTTTTATGTTTTTTTTTTTTTGTTTGCTGAGTGTGGTTTAGTGGTTGAGATCCCCAGTTGACTGCTGAAGTTTAATTTTGTGCTCTTCCAACGTCAGCCAAGCACTTGTTGGATGACGTTTCAGGGGAAACAAGGACGGAAAGCAGCCGGCCCAGGGTCTCGTGATGTTTTTCAAAAATTGGCCTAACCCTGCTGGCTTCTCTTCTGCAATTCTGACGTGGATTTGTCCGGGATTGATTCACCCCCTTCGAACATCATCCAAAGAACACATAGTATTAAATTTTCGGACACGCCCCACATGGAACTTGAACCAATCCGCATATTTGGAGGAAACTCCTTCGGGGACCATCTTTTTGGCGGTTTCATGTTACTTTGCGCGGGTTGCAAACCAGGCTTTGGGTGGTGGGATGTGGTGGGAATGGGGTAAAAAGCCTGGCGAGAACCTTTGCAAGGGAAAGGTTCCCGAGTGTGACAGAAGGCAATTCTGCAGAACCTGACCCTTTTGGCGTTCAGCTCTCTAATTTTTTAGTATCGCAGAACGGGTCATTTGCCACAACCAGGGTTCCACCTTTGCTCCGGCTGTTTGTTGATGCTCACAACAGATCCATATAGGAAAGTCCTTTCCGATTTCTGAACTAAAGTAGTTTGCCCAGAGCCATGCCTGGCCGCAGTTTGCCCAGGAAGCCTGCAAACAAGCCCACTCCACCCCATTGACCTTTGCAACCCTTGCAGTCCCCAAAGGGACGGTGGCCAAGAAAAAGCCGCCAGGAGGTGGTCCAGACCCTGAAGCGCGTGGAGGAGAGCAGCGGCCCTCAGGACCCCGAGATGACCACGCCGCTGACGCTGCTGAAGCGGCCCCTTGCCTGCACCCGCTCGGAGCCAAAAGAAAAACAGGCTTTCAGTCAGGCTCCGTGCGGGCGTGTCCTTTTTTGAGGGTACCATTTTTTTGCGAAACCAAGAGGAAGACCACCATTTTGGAGGGTCCCCGCGAAAAATATATACACCCATGTTGGTTGGGAGGGTCACCATGTCTAGTGGGAAAATCGAGAACTCGAGGCTCAACGCCTACAAGAAGCAGTGCGAGTCCACCGGGGAGTATGTTGAAGCCCAGAAGGCGCGGAAGAAGTACGAGGACCGAGAAGATCCGAAGCCACTTGGGCCCCGCTAATGGTCCGGGGTTTGTGCTTTGCCAGTCTTAATTGGAATGTAACGGGGGGGGGCGGTCCCGTTGTCGTACTGGCCATGTGACCCGGGGTCGCGGCGCATGCCCCCACTCGGATCTGTTTTGACATCTCCTTGCAGATAAAGGTCCAATAAATAAGGACCAGAGTCTAATGCATATCTTTCAGCTGCAAAACCGCCCAGGCTGCGGAGGTAGCCTTGAGGAAGCATTTGCAAGGCTGAAGCATTTGTGAGCACACCTCTCAGCCGGAAGGCGATGCAAGCAGCGATGATTTTTTGTTCAATTGGATTTTGCCATCTTCCCAGAATGGGAAGCGATGAGACTAGGTATGTTTGAACAACCCCCGCAAGCCACCTGTGTCCACATTTACACTCACAAGCTCAAGAGTTGGATTGTTTTCTCTTCATTTGCCCTTTGGGTCAGCGCAAACAAAGCCTTTTGCAGCCTCCAAAGAAGGCGCGGGGGCGAGCGCCGTGCGCGCTAGGAGCTGCGGACCCGGGAGGAGGAGAGGCAGCGGCGCTTGGTGGACGAGGCGCAGCAGCAGGAGATGATCGAGGTGGAGCAGGCGGCTTCGCGGCTTCGCGGGTGGGATCTGATCCAGCCCCGTTTTGATTTGTTGCCTGAGGTCAGGGGCTTTGGGGGGTTTGCAGGGGTTGGAAGCTTGGGGGGGTTGGGGTTTGGGATTTGGGGGTTTGGGGGTTTGGGGGTTTGGGGGTTGCGCTTAGGGGGTTGGGGGTGACCTGGTGCAGGGCTTGGCCATTCCATGGTTGCCCAGCCACCCATTCACGGCACAGATGGCACGAGTCCATGGCAGCGACGTGTGTCCAGTGAGCTGCGGGGGGGGGGGGGGGGGGGGGGGGGGCGGGGGGGGGGGATGGTTGAGATCCCTTTGATCCCCGGTGGCTTGAGGTTAGCACCGCCCTTCCCATTGCCAAGTTCAAGATGAAATTGTGGAAGGGTGTCACCCCAAACGGCTTTCCTGCTCCTTCGGGCCCCACAGAGCTGTGTTTCATTCAGGCTTCAAAATGAAAAGTGCCAGGCTTGTTCGCGGAAGGCTTGGCTCGCGAAAGCCGGTGCTTGTTTCCTTCAGATGCTCTACTTAGCTGGATAACAATACCAGTACTTGGCACCCAAGCCCAGGAAAAATCCTGTGCAACGCTTCCTCGTCCTGGTTGGAACAAGGCGGATAGCAAGCTCAACATTTGGAAGGCGAAGGTAACTGAACAGAACACCTTCTATCCGCCGTAAGAGCCGCGTTCCATTCGCTGCAACGCGGGCGATGGCAGGCACAGAGGGCCCAATTCCTGGGCTTCTCCAACGCACCTCGGGAGCTCAAAGTTGCCAGTAGGAAGCAGCACCTGGATTTGCTTAGTTCGGTGTGTTTGTTGTCTTGATTTGTTTCTTTGTTTCTTTGTTTGCTTGTTTGCTTGTTTGCTTGTTTGCTTGTTTGCTTGTTTGCTTGTTTGCTTGTTTGCTTGTTTGCTTGCTTGCTTGCTTTCTTTCTTTCTTTCTTTCTTTCTTTCTTTCTTTCTTTCTGGCTTGCTGTTAGTTGGTTTGGTTTTGTTGGTTTGGTTGGTTTGGTTTGGTTGGTTTGGTTTGGTTGGTTTGTTTGGTTTGGTTGGTTGGTTTGGTTTGGTTTGGTTGGTTTGGTTTGGTTGGTTTGGTTGGTTTGGTTGGTTGGTTTGGTTTGGTTTGGTTTGGTGTGGTTTGTTTGGCTGGTTGGTTTGATTGGTTTGGCTGGTTTGATTCTGATTGGTTGGAGTCGTTTGCGCCAGCTTATGGGAAGGTGTTTCGGGCAGTGTTGCCCCTAGCATAGTCCTTAGGGGGCCTGGACTGTTGCGCTATGAATTGTTCAATTGTGCTTACCCTTGCCAGATTGGACAACTGTCCAGATACCGCGCAGTGTCGTTACCTGAGTGGAGCATGTGGAGTCTTCATGGCCTCGGGGGTGCAATCTTCAGGCCGCTTGCCAAAGCACGCAGCAGCACTTGCCAGGACTTTCGCATTGGGTCCTCGGCCCTGCAGAACCCCATGTCATGCATTGGGTCCATGGTTGGGTGTAGTGGCGGTCATCGTTCCGGAAGCACGTGACAGCTGCAAATGGTTGAAATGCACATATGGAGGGCAGGCATTGGGCCCCTCTACCCTGGAAATGTTCTCAGAACCCCCTCTAAACAGAATTCAAGCATCAGCCCATTCCTAGAAGGGTGGGTGGGGGGTCTGCGGTTTCTTCCCTATACGAGAAGCGGGCCAGCACCGATATGGTTCCGAAGTTTTCGGGTCTGGTTTCTTGAAGTAGTCACGCCTTGGGGCTCTCCAAGTTGACCAAGGGGTGGATGCCTTCCTTTGTCCAATTTGCGGTTGCCCGTTTTCACTGACACGTTCCGGTGAGGCACCGTTAACGTTCCACAAGGCTGAATTGGGGCCCAGGCCTGGGACAAGTACATGGCCGACTATGAGTCCACCGCCTACATGAGCTTGGAACGGCTCAAGGAGAGCTTTTCGCAAGTGCATCTTGTTTTCTGGGGGCGGGTGGCTTTGACTGATGGATATATATATATATATAAACATATATATATATATGATACATGATATATGTGTTGGTGAAATTGGATCAAAGGGTGTGATTCGTTTTTGTGGCAGAGGGAAGCCAACTCTATTTTGGGGGGGAGTCCTCATTCTGCGGCACAGAGTATGACAAATGGGGCCAGTTCAGCACATGTTTAACGTGGTAGTTGGGACAGGCCAATAGGCACGTGTACATGCAACAAACGTAGCAACCCATGGCCGGATTGCCTGGTTTTCTCTGTGCCAGCCAAGGCGGGCCAAGAAACGAAGCACTTTTATTTTCAGCCTTCCCCAACATCAAGTCCAATCGCTACTCGTTGGATTCGTTGAAGTTTGGAAGCTCTTGTTTGTTGTGGGTGAAGGGTGGCCCAGGCACGTACGTGGCTTCCTGCTTGTTGTTGAAGTCTAAGCCGCTTTTGTTGCCGCAAGATCCCTTGCTCCCCCCAATCACTTCCCTCGCCCCGAAATGCTCACAAGGGCATGCGTCGCGGTCGGGGACCCCCCCAAAATGGGCTCTTAGTCTCCCTTCAAGCCAACCCCCGAGGGGAACCCAAGAACACACGGCTCCAAAAGGCGAAGTCGGCTGACCGGAGGAGCAGCACGGAGATGAGCTGGGCCGCTTCCAGGCGCCGTACCCCGTTCCGTTTTCGCGTGGGGATCGGCACCCAACAGGCAAACAAGAAAGGGGCACCTGTTCTTCCACAGTCACTTGGCCTGAGTTGCGCAGTTGCGTTGCGAAATTTGGGTGATGGGTGTATGCTTGTATGTTTTCCAATTCTGATGGTTCTGGAGCTTTGACAAAGATTCTGGTCGCTTCCTGGCGTGGTCGTTCCTGCCAGTGAACGTGCCACTGGTTTCCTGGACCCTCGCTTTGCAACCCGTTTTTGCTGGCGGCTTTATATCTTCCCTGGGGTGTTCGTTTCCAAACACATGACGACGATTTCCCTTTCCTCCACAGGCTGGGCTGTTTTCTGTGGATCAAACCCTTCCCTCAGATTCTACCGTTGCCTCTGACCCGTTTTCCCCAGAAACCGCTGGGGCATGGCTGTTGGGAAGCATGTTTGCATGTTTGCTTGCTGTGGTTTAGTGGTTGAAATCCAACCACTTAACTGCAAACACTTAGATTGTTTGCTCCCCTTCCAACGTCAACCAAGGGGAGGCGGGGCTCAACGGCTTCCACTCGCCAGGAGGTGATCCGAAGCCAGCCGGCGCGGGTGAAGTGCTCCCGCGAGCTCCTGGAGCTGCGGCGGAAGCAGGAGAGACACCGAAGGAAGATCCCAAATCCCAAAGCGATACGCTGCGGTCGTGTGGATGGACGAAATCCATTTCGCACCACCTAAGAAACCACTTTGAAACCACTGTTTGTTGGCCTTTGTTTTCCGGGAAATCATCGTTTTTAGGGTTTCTTCGGCGGTGCAGGATTTCGCCCATCCACAGTAGGTGTCCTTTTTAGGTTGGTTTGGTTAAAAATGGAAGGCACTGGTTTAGATGGGTTTTGATCCATGTGCCAGGGCCATCTATTTTTTTCCAAAAGGACACCTATGGCTGCAGTTGTTTGTTGGCCAAAAGCCAAAAGGGGCTTCAAAACCCTAAGAGATAGTTCATGGAACTCTTGGAGCTCCATGAGCTTTTCGGATGCTTTTGGAGGTCCCGCAGATTTGTTCCTGATTTTTTTTGGAGGTGCAAAACCCAAAAGCCCAAAGGAGGTCCTCTGGCGTCAGGGATTCCCATGCGTTTTTGGCTGCAGAAGTGTGGGCTGATGCAGTTGCAGTTCGTTGTGAGTTGCCACCTTCGGGTCTGAAATGAACATGGGGTAGCTTGCCATTTCCCAGGAACGCCCTTTCAAAGGTCACAGGGATAGCCCCTCAAATCACTAGCCCAAGGATTGTTTTTGATGAGTCTGATTCTTCCGAAGGGATTCGGGTTATGCTTGTAACCCTTACGTGGTGGCTCAGATGGTAAACATGTTCCTGGGGTGGTAGTTTGGCCGAAATGGAGTCTGTGGCTGGTTGGCGGCCGCTTCGGTTGAATCCACAGGTTCTCCAAGTTTCCCTCTGGCCACCAGCCAACACGTGGACCAAACCCTGCAGCAAACCGGTTGCGCTACATCAGGAGGCCCTAGCCAAGCTCGGGAAGTACGAGGAAGCCTGGAAGGCCGGGAAGGAAGGCCTCGGTGTGAGGGTCTAAGCCCAAACCTCGGTGAACCTATCTGGGCAGAGACCCCATGGCTTTTAGCTCAAACCGGCAGAAGGGGGGGTAAGGTCTAAATAATTTGAATGGGATTGCTGGGGTGCTTTCCAGCCCGGCATGATTTATGATAGGAGCAAGATGTTAGGAATTCAGGTTGCCACTTTCTGCAATAGAGTTGTCCTACCGTACCCTTCAAACCCAAACCTGTCATTTGCAGGTAATGAATTCTCAACATGATAGCACGCCTGAAACAGCTGCAAAGCCACCCCCTCACGCCTGTTGCGTTTCTTGTTTTGCATCATGTTGCGCAATTTGGCGTGGAAGGCATGGATAAGGCTTACCCCTCGTTTGAGGGGGGGGGTGCCTTTGGGCGGATCGTGGCTGAACTTTGAGCACTGCGAATGTGTGAGTTCACCTTGTGGTGTGTGATTAGGGGTCATATCATAGGGAATTTGGACACGGGCATCTTTTTATTGATAGGTTCACGAAAAGGACACCCTACTTGGCATTGGTTTGGGTTAGGCACTCAACTTGGTCCCTAGTTTTGAGAGTGACCCAAATGGAGGATGGTTGCGGGAGTTGTTGTAGCTCGCCACGCGCTGCGATGTTTTCCGGGGGGATCCTCTTCCAGAGGATGTCCCGCAGCCGTGGTTGGTTGGGAAGCAACCACAAGGCGGTCTGGCAGAACTTGGAAAGGGGCCTTTCCATCTTCAGAATCAAATGACTTCTCGACCCATGGCCCCGCAGACTTCTGCGCCATATGGTTGCATCCATTGTCTCGTTTTGAGACGACCCAATTCTTTTTGATACGATGTGCCCCACCAAAGCTCGGGGGCTGGAGAAAGAGCATTCCTCCAGCACTCGAGGACTAAGAGTGGGCTAGCTCAAGGATGAGTCTTCCAGACCCAGCGACTGCGACTTTTTCTGCTTTCCAAAGCAGTCTCTGCAATAGGTCAAGGAGGAGGGGGACCAGCTGGAGCAGTGGGAGCAGGCGCGGAGCGCCTCCCTGGTCAGCGACAGCGCCAGGCGCCAGGAGAAGCCGAATGCCCACGGGGGGCGGACAGGGGCCCAGTTTTCGCATACCGATTCAGAGCCACAAGGGGAACCTTCATATGGCTCTATAGGCGCCTCTTGCTACGAGTCCACATGAAGTTGCAAGAACTCCCCTTGCAGATCAGCATGTGTTTTTGCTGCCTATGCTCACCATTGATTGCAGGGATGCGCGTTTCCTGAACGCTGGATGCCTCTTTCAATGCACGAGGGCTCGACCCTTAGACTTGTCTCAAAAAAGTTAGCCCCCCCCAGAAAGAAAACAAACACCACATAGGGCATCACCAGCCAGAAGAAAACAAAAACAACAACAAACCTCCCCCTAGTTTCTTCGTGGCTTCTTGCTCCCCCCCTCAAAAAAATCTGGAGACCGGGTGTTGGTGGGGATGTGATTTTAACATGAAAACTCCCAGGGAGCACCCCTCCTCGCCCAAAAAAAGGGAAAGAGGGCAACACCCAAGCTGAGCAAGCTGGCGCCTGGCTGGCGCCTGGCTGCCTGGCTCCAGGAGGCGCGGCTGCGGGGCCAGCAGCAGAAGGCCCTGGGGGCGCTGCTGAAGCGGATCCAGCGGGACCGCGGGGAGCAGATCCGGCACCGCCAGCTGGACTCCCAGCGCCTCATTCAGAGGACCGCGTCGCGTCTTCGGTCGCCGGGGGGCCGGGGGGGGGGGGAGGCGGCCGAGAAAAGGGAGCGTTAAGCACGGAGTCCATGTTCCTTTGGTTTGGCTGGGGGGTTTTCAACCCGGAGTTTTTCGGATTTGCCCATTTGGGCGATGTTCAGTGAGTGTCGTAAACGAGGGGAACGGGACGGATTGAAGGAACTCTGAGCCGGGGAAGTCTAAGCAATTTGCGCCGTTGCCTGCAGCAGTTGCCTTTTGTCAGTGTGGCATTAGTCATGGCTGAGTCTCGCACACGGGCGCCTATCGTGAATTCAGTTTGTTTGGTTTGGATGTGCAAAACCCTATCAATTTGAAGCACCAGCAGGTGAAACTTCCTGAGGAAGCCACACACCAAGTACACACGCATATTTTCCTGAGAAGGGCCTAAGGGGCCGCTGCCAGGAATAAGAACCTCAAGGCGGACCTCTACAAGAAGCAGCATTTAGAGTTCCAGCGCGCTGAGGCGCATCACCCCGTTTTTTAGGGCCCAATTGTTAACTTTGGATTTTTCTGATACCTTGAGTTGGGAGCCAACCTTGATGAGTACCGTACGCTTCTCCGTCCATCCATCCATCCATGCATGCATGCATGCATGCATTCAAGCAAGCAAGCAAGCCAGCAAGCAATCAAGCAATCAATCAAGCAATCAAGCAAGCAATCAAGCAATCAATGATGCACTCACGCGGTCAAGCAGTCCATGAAGCAAGCACGCCAATCAGGCAATCACGCAATCAGTCAATCAATGACGCAATCAATGAAGCAAGCAAGCAACCAACCAGCCAGCCGGTCAGTCAATCAGTCAGTCAGTCAATCAGTCAATCAATCATCCATCCCTCCATCCATCCACTCCTCCATTCATACCTCCATCAGTCCCTTCATCCCTCCCTCTCCACCAGTCCATCCATGGATCGATCGATCAATCGATCAATCGATCAATCGATCAATCGATCGATCAATCGTTATGTTGCCTTTTTTGTTTGTTTGTTTCGTTTTGCTGGCTTGCTCGTCTGGGTCTTTTTGTTTCTTTTGGTTTCGCTTGCTCTTTACTTGCTTGTTTGCTTGCGCGTTTGCTTAGCTGTTTGTTTGTTTGTGTGTGTGTGTGTGTTTGTTTGTTTGTTTGTTTGTTTGTTTGTTTGTTTGTTTGTGTGATTGTTTGTGTGTTTGTTCGTTTGCTTGTCTGTTCGTATTGTTTTGGTTTGTTTTGTTTGGTTTGCGTTGCATTGCTTGTTTGTTTGTTTGTTTGTTTGTTTGTTTGTTTGTTTGTTTGCTTGCTTGCTTGCTTGCTTGCTTGCTTGCTTGCTTGTGTTTTTTATCTGTTTGTTTAGAATCCAATTGATCGTATTTGTGTTCGTATATGCATATGTATAAGCCATGATTGGTGTTGTTCTATTTTTTCCTATCAATTTTGAGTTTGGTTGATGGCAGTTCTTTCATTTGTTCCCGTCGGCATGCGCATGTTGCGTTGCGTTAACTCATGCACTTCCACGGGTTCCATGCTTGCAACGAAGCAGCACCTCTTGAGTTGTGCATTTCAGGCTGTCCCTTTAGGTCGTAGTAGAACTTGTTGGAAGTGGACACGGGGCCTTTCGAAGAGGATAGTCCTCCAAACCCTCCCCGCGTAAATTGGAAAGGCAGGGCAAGTTTTCAAAGGCGACTGGGACCTCGGGATTTGTCGTTCCCAAGCCACGGGCCGATCGCAAGGCGGCGATCCGGTCCATCATGTCCCAGCCCGAGCACGCGCAGCGGCTGCTGGACGAGAACGACCCCGCGGCGGTGGCGCGGTCTGCGGCCATGGGCGAGCTGCCGCAGCTGGGGCGGATCAAGTGGAAGGCGTGGGCTGGTTGGCTTGCTGGTGCGATCGGGGATTGAATGAGACATGGAACGACCTCAAAAAAACAAACCATCCACTATGGTTTCCTCTTAGGGAATCCCCGAAACCGGTTCATCCCACAACCCGGAAAGGTCATTCTCTACTGAGCACAAGCAAGTTGGCTCACTCCCGGCGTCGGACTTAAACAACTTTTGAAGAAAACCAATGCGGTAAACAAAAAAAATGCACTTGTGGCCCATCAACTCAGGAAGTGAGTCTGGGTGGGCTCAAAATGCCATTTTCGAGGGTACTCCAACCCATGTGTGTGTGTGTGTGTGTGTCTTCTCTGGTCATTGCATTGTCAAATTTGCGAGCGTCTGTGGGTCACGTCTAGCATGGCTCAACTCATGTATGGAGCACGGCAGAGGTCATAGAATTGGGCCGTTGTTGGTAAAATATATTTAGGGAGAAAGCACGAAATCCGGATCGCTGTGCCACGCACCCTTAAATCGTATTCGGGGAGGGCCACGGTCCACTTGCGGCTCAGCTCTGCCAGGGCCCCTGCCTGCCCGAGAACTACACGCCCCCAGGTGGGATCTCCAAAGGCTTGGTGAAGCTTGGACGGTGGAGCGATGTGGCACCCCCGCACTCCAAATTTGGACAGGGCTTTGGAAAGCCCAGCGCATGGGCTCACAAGGAAACCAGGGGAACCACCGGGGGCGGGGGGGGGGTGGGGCACCAGCGGGGGCAACAAAGGCAAGGCAGATGCCCAAAGCCAGAAAACGACTTTGAACAAGTATCAACGCATAGCCAGTGCCCCTGCTTCCCCTTCAGCTGGAAAGCGCTACATGGCCAACACTAGGCAATCAAGAATGGGTCTCAAAACCAGTTGCAGTCTATGATTGGTGGATTGGACATGGTGAGGTATATGGCTACAAACATGTATGCAGCACGTTTCATGTTCGTTCAATGCGTTTACATGCCAGTGCAGCTAGTTACGCTACGTTGTGCCACATCATCCATGCTGCAATATATTGCAGTACGTAAGGATGCTGCAATGCATACACACGTGCAATCACACACGAGCACACTGGCGCACACATACACTTATACAAGCATGCAGGCTGCTTGCCTGCTTGCCTGCCTGCCTGCCTGCCTGCCCGCCTGCCTGCCTGCCTGTACATGAAACATGTTATGCATCAACTTGAAACGAAGCCACGCAAGCCAACTTCGACCAAGAAACCCCCCCGCCCAAGGAAGGCCAAGGCCCGCGACGAGGAGGGCAGCCAGATGCGGTGATCAGTGAGGTGAGAGGTTTGAATGCCTCCAGGCAAAGCGTTGGGAGAAGTTTGTCGACACAATCAAGATATGTAGAAGATATGCTGATATGCAGCCAGAGGTTTCGTTACTAGCTTTCGAGCGACTGGGGTTTAGAGAGAGCTCTGTCTGGCCGCTCCCTGTTTCACCCCCTTCCCTGCGAATTGCGCGAGCTCTGCGCCGCGCGACCAGTCACGGCTGGTGAGGCCTTCCGTAAAAGCCCGGAAGGGTCGGCTGAGCCGAGCACAGCCCACCGGAGGAGAGGAACCAAAACCAGCGAGCGCAGGGTGGCCAGCGGCGAGGTCGCCGGCCGATCCCGCAAATGGTCACAAGGGTGCAGCGATGTCATCCCAGTGAATTGAATCAATACATTTTTGGATTAGCTTGGTCCCCTCGACACCCCCGCTCCTTGCCGTGTTTCCTCCTTTGATCGTGTGCTGGGAACGTGTCAAGGGGAAGAAGCAAGACATGCCCGTTTACTCTTGAACGAAGTTAGGGCATGGGGAGGGCAATTTCATTTCTTCAAAGTACATCATTTTTCCTGAATTGGGGAAAGCTTGGCAAATGGCGCAGTCTCGCAGTCAAGCCCGGGGTGGGTCCAAGTGGGATGCCCCTTTTTCTTGGTCTTGGGGTTTGCGGCATTTCGTCGCAGGTTTCTCTTGGTGAAAAAACATGTCGTTCCGACTCTCTCTCTCTCTCTCTCCCTCCCTCCCTCCCTCCCTCCCTAAAGGAACCCACTTGTTCGAACCCATTGAACGGGTCACCCAAGCTTTCCACCGGCTTTTTTTTTTTTGGCCCTCGGTTCGAAGGCTTCCTGTCGCAGCAGTACGGGGCGCCAGTGGCGCCAGAGACGCTGCTTGCCACTTCTGGGGCCTCAATGGGCGCAGATCTCTGCATCCGAGCTCACGCGAAGGCCCTCAGGGGGTTGGAGGCCGTGCAGTTGAGGCTCTCGTTCTGTGTTCTTTTCGTTTGTGCGTGTCGGGGGATTCCAATGCCGAGGAATTCGTTCTGGTTCTCAAGGCGTGTTTGGCATTGTATGGTTGAGTAGGTGAATGCACCATGGATCTGTGCTCTACTTCTGTGCTGTGCATGCTGAAGTTTGCTTGGCTTGGTTCTAGTAAACGAGTGCTTTGGTCTGATTGCACTTTGTTTCATTGGGTGCTGGCACGCAGCGATGCTCTCGTCGGCATTGTGTGTTGGCTTAGGCAAGCAATTTACCAGAATTGGACAATGTCATGAGGTGTGCAAACCGTACTGGGGCAAAGCCCTCCGACAGAAAGCAATTGAACGCGAAAGGGTGCTGAAAGGGTACCTTGCCACACGTGTGACACCTCATTCACCGCAACGGAGGCTACGAACTCGCCAAGCGCACGACGTGCTGCAAATGCAATTCTTCTGAACTTCTACCCCCCCGCCCTTTCTCCCAACAGGTTGGCGAACCATAACCCCACTATCCACTCAATGCCTGCCTGTCCCAAGAAGGAGGTAGACAGGAGTAGTTTGGAAGAAGGGTGTTCTTTCCAGAAAGCCTTTGTGCGCTCACTCCCATACGGAGATTGTAGGGTCTGCAAGTCGCCCCAGTTGGGAGTTGGAGGCCATACCAATCACCATGCCAAACCCGCCAGCAACACCCATGATTTCTCAAGCACGTGCTTGTTGTTTATCTCGTTTGTTTTGGGCCTCACCCGAAGCCTTATTTATCGTAGGCGCTATTTATCTTCCCAGTTGTTTTCAAGGCGGGCTCAAATCCCAAGCGAACCCAACCCACCAATCCAAACCACAAAATTCGAGCCACCAATCCAAACCAGCAAAAGGGAGCCTTGTTGGCCCAGCAGCCCAGCCGGCCCGAGCTTCCGAAACTACCCCGGGATGTGCCAGGCAGGTGACATTTGCGTCTTCGAGGTGCGCGGCGGGAGTTGCGCTTGTCTGGAGCCAGATTGCCACCTAGGCTTTCTATCCCGCTTGATAGCCAGATAGAGGCGGCGAAGAAAAGATTGGAAGCCAGGAGGTTGGTGAACGAGTGGTGAACGGTCGGGTTTTGCACCGCCCAAGGACTCTTGATCCTTGCGTCCCGCAATTGAGCTTGGGGAACTAGTCATTGAGCATGCGTAGCAAGAAGTCAGGAATCCACGCTCAGCAGGGAATCCTACATAACTAAAGAGAAACCAGTCTTGTAATGACTACGGGGTTAATGAAGGTATGAACATGAATGGGGCCGCAGATGCAGGGTCATCTGCTTTTTTGGCAGAGCCCAGGAAGCATCTCCTCGCATCCGCTTTGCCAGGATTTCAAAGTTTGGAAGTTGTGCGGAGTCTTCCCCCCCCCACCAGCACTTGTCGGACAATTTGACACGGCTGCATCTTGGGCACTTGCAAGCACCGGCGCAGGGGCCTTGTCAAGCGCAAGCGCTGAAAGTGGCAATTCTTCAGTTAGCTTGCCCTCGGAACTCGGGGATCAAGCAAGCCAAGAAAGACGCAACTAGACAGGGGTGCCGCGAGGGGCATGCAGGGCTCATCGCCGGAGTAGTGGCCATCCCCCATATGGAATGGTCAGAGGCATGGCCCTGGCACGGCAAACCAATCGTAATAATCTTGCTTGCGCCAATCAAAGGAATCCATTTACCCTCTTCAAAGAACGGAGGGTGCCAATCGGCAAAGCAACTGGTGCCGTTTAAAGCTTAGGCTTTCTCAGAGTATGAGGTGATTCAACATCTCACTGGCAGGACACGCATGACCCTCAGAGAATGCAGCAACAAAAAGAGCTATGATTCAATCATGGTCCTATGAAGGCTGAAGGGCACCAGTAAATGTCACACTTGGCACTCGGCACAAGGAGAGGCTTTTTTCGGCAGGGCTACCTTGGGAGGTGGCTGAAAATGCCCACCTAGGACCCCGCCGAATGAATTCGTCAGGGGGTTGGCTGTGCAGGAGCCCACCTACTACCACGCACATTCCTTTGCCCGTGACCAAGGCGCGGACGCGCCTCGAGCCACATTCTGAGAACAGTCGGAAATTGCCCTCAGCCAACGGCCTCTTCCGCAGGATTTGGATGGTGCAACTTGCCGATTTGCCGAAAATCAGGAAGTCTAGGGAAAGGCTGTCGGGCAGATTGCTTTTGGTTCTCATCGACGGTCGGTTCCCCTCTGTCCAACACTCACGGAAGTAGACCGGGGCGTTGGGGACCCAAAAAGCAAACATCGTCTTCCAACACGCCCCTGTCAACTTCCATCATTTTTGAGGGAGGGTACTCTTGCCCCCTTTCTCCAACATGTGAAACTATTTCGGGTTTGGAAAAGCAATTGGGGCCCACAAGGTCCAAAACACGGTTCAGTCACACCAGACCAGGCATGATTTTGCATAGTCCAAAGTCGGGGCGTGCTGATAAGCCAAGTTGAACAAATCGCCTATGGGCCTTTGTGGTGTTTTTTGAGAGTACCTTCTTTCAATTTTTATTCCCCAAACAGTTTACTGTGAGGGGTTCTAAATTCATTTAAGGTGGCTCGCCTGTTGCCAAGCCCTAGCCTGGATGCCTGGCACAGCTCTCTGGGTGGACGGGTTCATTTGTCTCCCTGTGTCTCCCTTCATTTGTCTCCCGTTGTCTCCCCGCCTGGATGCCTGGCACGGCTCTCTGGGTGGACGCGTTCGTTTGTCTCCCTGGGTTCACTTGTCTCCCTTTGTCTCCCTTCATTTGTCTCCCGTTGTCTCCCAGCCTGGATGATCCAGTCTGGGTGGACGGGTTCATTTGTCTCCCTTTGTCATTTGTCTCCCGTTGTCTCCCAGCCTGGATGCCTGGCACGGCTCTCTGGGTGGACGGCATTTGTCTCCCGTTGTCTCCCAGCCTGGATGCCTGGGTGGACAGAATCACTTGTCTCCCTTTGTCTCCCTTCATTTGTCGCCCGTTGTCTCCCAGCCTTGGGTGGACGGGTTCATGTGTCTCCCTTTGTCCCCTTCATTTGTCTCCCGTTCTCTCCCAGCCTGGATGCCTGGCACGGCTCTCTGGGTGGACGGGTTCATTTGTCTCCCTTTGTCTCCCTTGATTTCTCCCGTTGTGTCCCAGCCTGGATGCCTGGCACGGCTCTCTGGGTGGACGGGTTCATTTGTCTCCCTTTGTCTCCCTTCATTTGTCTCCCGTTGTCTCCCAGCCTGGATGCCTGGCGCGGCTCTCTGAGTGGACGGGTTCATTTGTCTACCTTTGTCTTCCAGATGTCTTCCAGGACGTCTGGCACCCCTTTGTTTCCCTTCATTTGTCTCCCGTTGTCTCCCAGCCTGGATGCCTGGCACTGTTTTTTTGGTGGACAGATTCACTTTTCTCCCTTTGTCTCCCTTCATTTGGCTCCTGTTGTCTCCCAGCCTGGATGTCTGTCACGGCTCTCCAGGCGGACGGATTCACTTGTCTCCCTTGGTTCCCCTTCATTTGTCTCCCATCTCTGTGGGTGGACGGATTCATTTGTTTCCCTTTGTCTCCCTTTATTTGTCTCCCGTTGTCTCCCAGCCTGGATGTGTGGCACTCACGCTCCGCGGTTTCCTTCACTTCCCGCGGTTCTGTCCTTTTGGCGGGGTCTGGTTTGCCTTCGGCTTTGGCCCTGGCTTCGGTCATTCCTTGTCTTGTGGATGTTGGGGACAGGGTCCTCCTCTGTCTGCCCTTCATCTGGACTTCGATTTCGCTTGGGCTCGTGGTGGGTCGTCTTCCTTGTCTATCGTTGGCTACACCCTGTCTGTTCGTTCAGTGCCTCGTTATCAGTTGCGGTCCCGAGCTGACGATAGCGGTGCGCTGCGGTGCGCGGCTTCAGCTACGAGAAGGCTCTGTTAACCCCCCGGTGAAACAAACGTGAATCACGCTGGAGTTAAATCCGTCTATCGATTCTTCGAGGATGTTCAACGAACCTTACGCTGAGATACCCAGTGGTGCTCTTGGCACCTGGGGTTGTCCCGGCTCTCCCGGCGGACGGGTTCATTTGTCTCCCTCTCCCTCCATTTGCCTGACGGACTCATTTGTCTCCCTTTGTCTCCCTTTATTTGGCCCCGGTTGTCTCCCAGCCTGGACGCCTGTCACGGCTCTCTGGGGTGGAGGGGTTCATTTGTCTCCCTTTGTCTCCCTTCATTTGTCTCCCGTTGTCTCCCAGCCTGGATGCCTGGCACGGCTCTCTGGGTGGACGGGTTCATTTGTCTCCCTTTGTCTCCCTTTATTTGGCCCCGGTTGTCTCCCAGCCTGGACGCCTGTCACGGCTCTCTGGGGTGGAGGGGTTCATTTGTCTCCCTTTGTCTCCCTTCATTTGTCTCCCGTTGTCTCCCAGCCTGGATGCCTGGCACGGCTCTCTGGGTGGACGGGTTCATTTGTCACCCTTTGTCTCCCTTCATTTGTCTCCCGTTGCCTCCCAGCCTGGATGCCTGGCACGGCTCTCTGGGTGGACGGGTTCATTTGTCTCCCTTTGTCTCCCTTCATTTGTCTGGCACGGCTCTCTGGGCTTTGTTTCCCTTCATTTGTCTCCCGTTGTCTCCCAGCCTGGATGTCTGGCACGGCTCTCCAGGCGGACAGATTCACTTGTCTCCCTTTGTCTCCCTTCATTTGTCTCCCGTTGTCTCCCAGCCTGGATGCCTGGCACGGCTCTTTGGGTGGACAGTTTCACTTGTCTCCCTTTGTCTCCCTTCATTTGGCTCCCCTTGTCTCCCAGCCTGGATGTCTGTCACGGCTCTCCAGGCGGACGGATTCACTTGTCTCCCTTGGTTCCCCTTCATTTGTCTCCCATCTCTGTGGGTGGACGGATTGATTTGTCTCCCTTTGTCTCCCTTTATTTGTCTCCCGTTGTCTCCCAGCCTGGATGCCTCTCTGGGTGGACGGATTCATTTGTCTCCCTTTGTCTCCCTTTGTTTGTCTCCCGTTGTCTCCCAGCCTGGATGCCCCTCTGGGTGGACGGATTCATTTGTCTCCCGTTGTCTCCCAGCCTGGATGTGTGGCACTCACGCTCCGCGGTTTCCTTCACTTCCCGCGGTTCTGTCCTTTTGGCGGGGTCTGGTTTGCCTTCGGCTTCGGCCCTGGCTTCGGTCATTCCTTGTCTTGTGGATGTTGGGGACAGGGTCCTCTGTCTGCCCTTCATCTGGACTTCGATTTCGCTTGGGCTCGTGGTGGGTCGTCTTCCTTGTCTATCGTTGGCTACACCCTGTCTGTTCGTTCAGTGCCTCGTTATCAGTTGCGGCCTCTCTCTGTCCTTGCTCGCATTTGGAGCCCCGAGCTGACAAGAGCGGTGCGCTGCGGTGCACGGCTTCAGCTACGAGAAGGCTCTGTTAACCCCGGTGAAACAAACGTGAATTCCGCTGGAGTTAAATCGTCTATCGATTCTTCGAGGATGTTCAACGAACCTTACGCTGAGATACCCAGTGGTGCTCTTGGCACCTGGGGTTGTCCCGGCTCTCCCGGCGGACGGGTTCCTCTCCCTTCATTTGCCTGACAGATTCATTTGTCTCCCTTTGTTTGGCCCCGGTTGTCTCCCAGCCTGGATGCCTGTCACGGCTCTCTGGGTGGACGGATTCGTTTGTCTCCCAGCTTGGATGTCTGGCACGGCTCTCCGGGCGGACGGGTTCATTTGTCTCCCTTTGTCTCCTTCTTGTTGTCCCCCAGCCTGGATGCCTGGCACGGCTCCCTGGTCATTCGCGGTGTATTCCGCGGGCACGCATGTGTGTTTGAGGCTCAGAAACGTGTGTTTGAGCGCGCGCGTGCGCTTGATCAAGCCACAGGCAGCATGCTGCGGATGCACGTACGAGTGCTTCAAGTAAATGATTGTGTGTTCTTGGTGTGTTCCAGCTGACCACATCGGCGCGTTCCAAGTGAACACGCACTTTTTGCATGTGACCACATGAGTGTGTTCCACGTCAGCACATGTTTGTGTTCCAGGTGAAAGCATGCGATTGTTCTGATAAAACACATATGCGATCCGGTCAAAATTCCTAGTAAGGGGGTTTAGTCTACAGAGGCCACCGTCGCAGTCACTTTGTGCAGTTTTTCATTCACACAAAGCGGAGTCCTGCAAATACCAATGGATTGCCCGCTCCCCACTGGAGGCGCTAGGATGGCGCTTGGTTTGCGCTAGGGTCTTCGGTGATCTTGGTTTCCAAGAGTTGGCGCGTGGGTTGCCGCGATGGGCTTTGCGTGGCTTTCAAGGGTGTAATGTTGCAGTTCTTACTTAGTACTTGAAGCCAGCCCGCACGTTTACCTTCATCTTACGTGGCCTTAATTTGTCAAATCCACACAGATGGTCGCCGTGACTCCAAAAAATACGGCGAACCCGCGCTAGCCGCGCGCTAGCAAGGCGCTAGCGCAGTGGTCAGCTGTGACCGGTTCCCAGTTACGCTTCAATCCAAATTTGCTTCCGCTCTCCTCGCATGCAATTATCATGGAGTGCGATTTGCTGGACAAAGGGGAGAAACAACGGCTGAGGCAAGACGGCAGGGATGCCT
Source organism: Effrenium voratum (assembly GCA_963377175.1). NCBI lineage: Eukaryota > Dinophyceae > Suessiales > Symbiodiniaceae > Effrenium > Effrenium voratum. Next base: position 89,101 of record CAUJNA010000338.1, on the reverse strand, counting down.
TGTACCGAGCATACGGAAGAATTGGGTTGCGTATTTCCCTGCGAAAGCAAATGCTTTACTGAATCGATACGAAGAGTTGCCACAATACGATCAAAGCACTTTAGCAATCGATACGAAAGACACTGTGCAGCTAAGCGAGAAAGAAGCGCAATGCGCCGGAAAGCTTTTGCTAAGCTGAAGCCTGTAACTGCTGGAGACGCATCCGATACTGATAGTACTAGCAGTAGTAGCAGCAGCAGCAGCAGGCTCGCGCGCTAGCAATGTGTTGCAAAAAAGCTAGATTGATCGTACACGAACACTATTTTCCTACTTGGAACACGCATATAAAACACAAGCGTTGTTCAAGGCAGAGCCCCATGGAATAGCGCCTCACAGCCGGCTTCGGGAACTTGATTTATGTGTCGCCCAGGCGTGCAGGAAATGTAAATTCCATGTGAACACATTTTTGTTGTCCAGGTGAACGCATGTGTGTTGCACATTTGTGTTGCACATGTTTCTCCACATGTGCACACACGTGTGTTCCATGTGTACACATATGTGTGTTACAAGTCAACACAGAAGTTTGTTCTGGTTAAACATGCTTGTGTGATCCAGGTCTGCACCAGTGTCGCACGTGAACACAAATGCCTGTTCCAAGTGAGCGCATATATGGGTTCCAGGTGAACACATATGTGTGTTGCAGGTGAACAGAAATGTGCTTTCCAGACATACACACATATGTGTTCCAGGTGTACGCATGTGTGTGTGTGTGTGCGTGTTCCGGGCGCGCATATATATATATATATATGCGTGTGTGTGTGTGTTCGCGTGTGCACATATGTGTGTTCCACATGTACACATATGTGCGTTCACGTGCGCACATATGCGTGTTGCACGTGTACACATATGTGTGTTCACGTGTGCACACATGTGTGTTCTTATCAGACACATGTATGTGTTCCAGGAGAACACATGTTTGTTATCAGATGAACACGTGCGTGTGTGTCTGCTCCGCGTGCGCTTTTTTTCTATGTGTGTTCACCTGCACACATTGTGTGTTCACGCGTGCGCACATGTGCGTTCCAACTGGACACGTGTTTGTGTTCCAGGAGGACACATGTTTGTTATCAGATGAACACGTGTGTGTGTGTGTGTCTGCTCCGCATGCGCATGTGTGTGTGTTCATTTGCACACATATGTGTGTTCCACGTGCACACATTTGTGTGTTCACGTGTCCACACATGTGTGTTCCAATTGGACACGTGTTTGTGTTTCAGGTGAATACATGTTTGTTTTCAGATGAACGCACGTGTGTGTGTGTTCCGGGTGCGCATATATATGTGTGTGTGTTCACGTGTACACATATGTGTGTTCACGTGTACACACGTCTGTGTTCCAATTAGACACACGGTTGTGTTCCAGGAGAACACGTGTTTGTTATCAGATGAACACTCGTGTGTGTCTGTGTTTTCCGCGCGCGCATAAATGTGTGTGTTCACATGTGCAGTACACATGTGTGTGTTCCACGTGTGCTGTGTTCACGTGTACACATATGTGTGTTCACGTGTACACACGTCTGTGTTCCAATTAGACACACGGTTGTGTTCCAGGAGAACACGTGTTTGTTATCAGATGAACACTCGTGTGTGTCTGTGTTTTCCGCGCGCGCATAAATGTGTGTGTTCACATGTGCAGTACACATGTGTGTGTTGCACGTGTGCACATGTGTGTGTTCACGTGTGCGCATTTGCGTCTCCCACGTGTACACATATGTGTGTTCACGTGTACACACATGTGTGTTCCAATGGACACGTGTTTGTGTTCCAGGTGAACACATGTTTGTTTTCAGATGAACACTCGTGTGTGTGTGTGTTCCGGGTGCGCGTATATATGTGTGTGTTCACGTGTACACATATGTGTGTTCACGTGTACACACGTCTGTGTTCCAATTAGACACACGGTTGTGTTCCAGGAGAACACATGTTTGTTATCAGATGAACACGTGCGTGTGTGTCTGCTCCGCGTGCACTTTTTTGTATGTGTGTTCACGGCACACATTGTGTGTTCGCGCGTGCACACATGTGCGTTCCAACTGGACACGTGTTTGTGTTCCAGGAGGACACATGTTTGTTATCAGATGAACGCGTGTGTGTGTGTGTGTCTGCTCCGCGTGCGCATGTATGTGTGTTCATTTGCACACATATGTGTGTTCCACATGTACACATTTGTGAGTTCATGTGTCCACACATGTTTGTTCCAATTGGACACGTGTTTGTGTTTCAGGTGAAGACATGTTTGTTTTCAGATGAACGCACGTGTGTGTGTGTGTGTTCCGGGTGCGCATATATATATATATAAATATGTGTGTGTTCACGTGCACACGCGGTGTTCCAGGTGGACACATGTTTGCGTTCCAGTGGTATACATATGTGTGTCCCACACGTACACACATGTGTGCTTTAATTGCGCGTCTTTGTGTTCCAGGTGAACGCATGTGTGTTCCACGTGTACACACATGTGTGTCTGAATTGGACACGCGTTTCATTGCGTTCCAAGTGAACACACATGTGTGTTCCACGTGAACGCATTAGCGTGTCGTAAGTGAACACGTATGTGCGTTCCACGTTTGCACATGTGTGTGTGTGCTTTCCAAGAAGCACATGTTTGTTTTCCAGCTCAACACATTTATGCGTGTGCCGCAGGTGAATGTATACTGTTTCAGTCGTATACGTATGTGTGTTCCACGTGTACACACATGTGTGTCTGAATTGGACATGTGTGTTTGAACTGCCCATGTGACTGCGTGCTTGCGCGGCCACACTTGCGTTCACGCGCGCGCGCTCGCCCGCCATCGCGCGCGCTTGCCCAACCTCAGTTCTGGCGCGGTGCTGAAGCGCGAAGCACGCCAGCAACACACGTGCAGCAACGCAACGCGCGCCAGGTTCACGACTGCATCATTTTGATTCATCCGTGTTGAAGCGCAGAAAGCCACAAGCTGTTGGCATGTTTGTGCTCGCCCGTCAGCCCTCAACTGTTTGGGGTCTCTGCTGGTGTAATTTTGTGTGTGTGGTTTTTCCAGGCGCACCAAAAGGACAAACCAGCCATTTTGGGGGTCTCCTCAAGACGTGACATGCCCAAATCTACAAAACTTCTAGACCATGAAAACCTGATAAACCGCGGGACCATTCTATACCTTAGCACTTTGGGGCGCATTTTGCCAAGGGATGTTAGTTGACTTTAACTTCTTGCCAACTTTTTTGGGTTTTCCGAATTAAGCCACTAAAAGTTCTTAACTTTTAGCAGATTTCGCAACCGAGAACAGACAGGGTACCTTTGCCCCTTAACCGCGCAAGGCATGGAGCTGAAGGGTGTCCTGATGCAGGAGGACGGCTTGGATCTCAAAGAGCTGGAGGAGCTGTGTGTGTCCACAGGCCATTTGGATCTCAAAAGCGCTTTCGGGGGCCTTTTTGTTCGCCCCCCCCCCCCCCCCCCAAAAGAAAAAAACACACACACACACACAAAGAAAACAACAAACAAACAAACACACAAAGAACAACCAACAACAATACTAATACAAAGATACTAACCTGAAATAAAACAAAGGCCGCTAGCTGGAAAAGCAGAGGTGCCTTGTTTCCAGCAATCGCGGAGGATAGGTAGGCTTTTGGACTTCGCCACGCAAGCTCCAGGAATGAAGGCAGCAACGAGGTGCTGTCTGAGTGTCCAAAACTGATTTGTGCTTCAAGTAGTCGCACACCTGGTTCCCCATCAAAGAGAAACTTTCTACCTGGGAAGATCCTTGGAAAGATCCTTCCGTTGGTGTAGGGTTGTCTTTTGTCATACTTTTCAGGGCAAATGCAGTATCTACGGATTTCAAGTAGAAACTCCAAAGCAGGCAGCCGCTCAGTCGGATCATTTCAACATGTGCCACAGACTCGAACTCCTAGTGCCATTTTCTGCTGGTGAGGGCGCTGTGATGTTGATCCATGAGTATGGTGGCCAGGGGGGTGTTTACCCCAACAAAGGATTCCCCTGAAATGGCGTATCCTTTCAGCCCCTTTGCCTTGCCCACTTGGGCACAAGGCAGCGGTGAGCCGGAAATGGGCGCCTCCTGGCGGGTGGGGGTGGGGCGGGGTGTGCCTTCTTGAGTGGCTTGTTCGAACGGAAAAGGGATCCCGAAAGAGCTCGCAGCGGAGCTGCAGAATGGAGGTGCCTGGGAGTGGCATAGTAGAGGACCTTGACAATATTCAACTGGTTTCCTTTCCCTGCTTTCCAGGAGGAACTTGGGCTCTGCAAAATTTCTCGCCCAATGCGCACACCGCAGGCAGGGTGCGCGTTGTGTACACCATCCCGATCCATCAGAATCCCACAGGCGGGCCTGGATTGAACCTGCGAAGTGATCGCTATCCTGGACTGGTGCTGCTTTTTGCGGGTCCCCGTCTTAGAGTTGTAAGGAAACCCGTTTTTGTTTCTTCTTCTGTTTTTCCCCCCTTTTTTGTCGTATGACGCATGCCCGTGGGCACCTGGATGGTCAGAAAGGAACACAAAGGGACTGGATGCGCTACAAAGCCCAAACGCAGAAACCGGACACCTGCATAACCCCTGCTCCTTACTATGCCTTTTTCTCGTTTTGGAGAAGATGAGCTAATTGCCCGAAACCCCCGCCACCAGGCCCGAAACGCCATGGGTTACGTGGATGCATCAAAACGCAAGCCCATGTCGACTGTTGCCGGCTCGCTAGGCGTGACCACCTCGGAGGCGAAGCGGCAGGGTCTGGTGGCCCTAGCGCGACGCCACGGGTTCCTGGTGGTGGCGGATGAGGCGTGTGGCATGCTTCTCCCGGTGTCTGGTGTCGCAATTTGGCTTTCCCCGGTGCTGGAGGCGCATTAGAAAATACTTGGATCTTTTAGGTTCGCTAAACAAATATTGACCAGAACCAAAACACATGTTGTGTTTTGGGGGCAGGTTAGAGCGCATGATGCGAGGCTCGTAAGGAATATGCGGCCATGCCCTTGCCTTACTTCCTGCGACCGCTTGGCGTGAACAGGGCAGCAGAAAGGCCCAGCAAAAGGCCTCTTTAAGCGAAGCTGTCCCAACAAGGGGTTCGGACAGGGGCGAGAAGCATGTTTGAACGTGGCCCTGGCATTGACTGTAGCTTGCCTGTTGGCTTTAGGAAGGCTTGCGCAACCCTGGACGCGCGGAGCTTCAGACGAAAGAGGGAGGGATTGCTTTCAAGGAGAAGGAACAACACGTCGCACATGATGTAAATCCTCCCCCCCCCCCCTCCCCCTCCGCAGGGTGAAGCGAACCGCCCCCCAAGAAGGGGGCCGTCCGGGCTCGCGTTCGGCTCAGTCTGGCTAGGCGTACCAGATGCTCAACTTCGAGCCCAGCCAGGCCTCTGGGCAAGTTTCTGCTTTACTTGGAACCTCGGAACTCTCTGTATGTGCGAGGAAAGTCACTTTTGTTTTGACATGGAGCCCGCCCAAATACCACCCAAAGCGTGTTTTGGAGAGTCTCCCTGTGAGGGACCCCCCTTTTTTGGGTTCCATCCTACTTTGCAGGGAGTAGATCTCACAGAGTTCACTGGGCCGGCAGTTCAGAGGCCCAGAAGATCCTGGGTGTTGGGTTGCGCAAGGATTGGGCCTTCTTGTTTCCTTTCCTGATTCGGGTGGAGTAGGGTTGTCCAAGCCTACATTTTTGGATTTTTGGGGCCTGCGGGATAGCGCTGGAGAGGCACAGAGAGAGAGAGAGAGAGAGAGAGAGAGAGAGAGAGAGAGAGAGGGAGAGAGAGAGAGAGGGAGAGGAAACAACAGAGTCCTCCGTTTTTGAACAGCCCTGGCTGGATGGTTGGCCAATTGGCTAGCGGCCTAAAGTGGAGCCTCATGTCCGGTTCGGCACGTTTTTGCTCAGATCTGCTTTCCTGCCTTGTCCTGGCTCCCAGTATTCCTTTGCCGAGTCCCCTAAATATGAAGCCTGCCCTTGGTCAAAAAGGTGGGTTCTTCAGTCGCAAGCAGCAGCAAACTCATCATAGAGGGGTGCGTCTTACGCTGCCCAAATCCATAGTTGTGGACCATATATTGCTGCCAATTGTTGTGATATCAAGTGAAGCCTCCTTTTGGGTGATCAACTCAGTTGCCCAATTCCGACCTCTTGATTTTTTGCTTTTCCCGTTTTGGATCCACTTTTAATAAAAGGTGTTCGACGGTTAACCTTTTCTTTCTAGGCCCTTTGGGCAACAGAGCCGCCAATCAAGAGGCAGCGGGTTGACGGTTTTGTTTGGGAGGTGAAGCCGCTCTTCTACCACGACGACCCGGCGGAGCCGCGGGTCTTGTCCATCGGCACATTCTCCAAGCTCATAGGCCAGAAGCCCATAGCGAGCCCCCGCAGGTCACAGGCTGAAAAAAATGGAATCCATTTTACGGGGTCCGTGTGCGCCCATTGGGAAGAAGGTATATACAGGGACTGGAACTCCCCCAAAAGGAAATTCCGATCCTAAAAAGTCAAAAGGAGTATGGGAGATTATTTGAGGAATAAAGAAAAGGATCCATGGTTCATGCTTTGGGGAATGCTGTGGACCGTGCAAACTCCCTTTGAGGAATAACGGGGACTGGGACTCCCCCAAAAGGACATTCCGATCCTAAAAAGTCAAATCAACATCCACCTGGATTGGATCGAACCATTCCGAGTATGGGCCATAATTAGGGGAAGTTTCCACCAAAAGGCGTTGGAGTTTGCTCCGGCGGCAACCCCGCCGGCCACCCCGAAACCGAGAGCGGCTTCGGCGGTTTCCGAGGCCCCGGCCTCAAGGTGGGCTGGGTCCAAGCGCACCGGCAGCTGCTGCAGCCCCTGACCAAGGCGCCGGTGGACCCCCCAAAAAAGGCGTCGGTTTTCTCTGAAGGCATTCCTTTGGAGGAAGCAACCTTAAAAGACCTTGAAAGACTACACTGAAACATACTGAAACCAGCTGCGCCCGCATGTTTGAGAGTTGACTCCCCTGTTTTGGTTTCAACCATCCCTCTTTTCAAGAACGCCCCGTCATCGCAATGGAAGATGACAGGGGGTTTGGAGCTTCGTGAACAACATCAACGGCAGCGGAGCTAGCATCACCTGGCGCCCATGCACTCCCAAGCACACTCAACTCAAAAGGAGGATGTCCAACGCCAGCTTTGCACTCTGCATAGAAACCCTTAGATCTCTTGCTAGAACTGGCTAGCAGAGCTTCTTACTCGGTGTGGAAATCTTCGGTGGTGGTTCACTTCGAGTGTCGCTTTGCCGATCGAGGTGGGCTATTTTGCCAGCGGTGGCAACACGGCAACACGAGCAGCAGCTGGCGTGTTTGCAGGGGAGTCGTATTTTGTCATTTGAGGCTACATTTGGCTGATTTGTGTTGTATTTTTGCGGTTGATGCTTGTCAAGGAAGACGGCTAGCAGGGCAAGCATCCACGACTCGCACTTTTCATCGAGGCGACCAGCCGAGCAAAGCCAGTGAGAAAAGGAGTTTTATTGAAAGTCATTTCACCAGCTGTTGCTTTCAGTGGTGCTTGTTTGTTGCTTAGCCTGTCCTGACCCTTTTTGGACTGTTTTTGGTGGGGGCTGGAGGGAGTGTTTTTGGCATACCTCTGTGGTTTGGGGGGGGGGGATGGAAGACAGGTAATCTGTCTCCCAGCCAGGTTCTTCTCAAAAACGGATGCTTTTGGGTGGTTCCGGGTTGCGAATGTCAGCAGGCCTTCGGCCAACCAAAAGTGAATACATCCGTGGTAGCCAATCGACCAGTTTGATCTATCATCTTGTTTAACTGCACGATGACCCTTGGACAATTTCATCTATGGAATTGTGAGTTGGATCAGATGGGCCTACCCCCCTCCGAAATCCGTAGCGTGGTACCCTTCTTCCCTTTTTTCTTGGAGGGGTGCCCTCTAAACATGATAAACCCTACAAAGGGTTCGCTCGGTTAAGGTGGCCGAACACCTCATGGCAACCAAGAAGGAAGCTAAGCACAAACAGAGAGACACCCAACAACAACCCTGCAGCATAGCCCAGTCCAGACCAATCGAAACATACAAACCTGGTTTAGAATGGCCGTTAGGGGCATCCTTGTGTGACCGAACATATAGGGTCAGGCACAATCCAGGAGATATTCGATCGTGATGAATCAATAGTCATCCTGGTGCAACTCGATATTGATGAATCAACGGTAATCCTGGCGTGCTCCCATCCTCAATGTCCAAGACCCATCGGCCGGAAGGGTTTTGGCCTGATGGCAATTCTGTCGGATAGCCATCGAAGCGACTCCCGATTGAGGTGACCTTTAGCTCCATGGCTCTGAAGCACTTCATGGACTCGGGCCAACTGTCGCAGCACCTGGCCTTCCTCTGCTCCGAGCTGGGCGCGCGCTGCCGCCTCCTCTGCACGCGCCTCCGGGAGCTCCGGGTGGAGGCGGGCAGCCCCTTTTCAAAACTCCGCTTATTTTGGTTTTGGGGGGAGGGGTCCTTCCATTGTTCTTTTTCTTGGGGAGGGCATGGATTTCCGGTTTGGACAAGTCAACACCTAGAGAGAACCATAGGTGGGAGGCATCGGGAGGCTTTGGGGGCTAGTGCCTTTCGGCTTGTGTCCTGAGGCTCATGTCGTGGGAAACCGTGTGCTGGTGACATCGGTTCTCACCTTCAACAGCTGCCATGTGTCGAACATGCCCTGAAGGTCCAGGAGCCGAAGGGCGGCTACTTTGTGTGGGTGAAGGGCGATGGCACGCGCATTGGCAGAGGCCCTCTGTGAGCCAGACAGAAGACCTCTTCACATTCAATTGACTTAACACTTCGCTTTCATGGACCAGAAGCTTTTCACTTATATAACTTCCTTTTCTTCTTCTTCTTCTTCCTTTGGTTCTTGCCGGGGGGGGGGGGGGGGCGGCGGGGGCGGCGGGGGCGGCGTTTTTTCAGCAAACGTATTCTCTCCCCCACCCAGCTTGGAGGTACAGTAGGGGCTTGGTTCAAACTAGCGACCTCGTGAAAATCCAAGCACTTTGCCTGTGGGGAATTGCGTGCTCACCAGGTGGGGGGCAGATGTGCCTCGCACGCGACGACTTCCGGGATCGCACACGTTTGTGCTTCAGCTGGGTGCCAAGAGAGGCCAGGAGCTTGCGACCTGAAGCGAAGCCAACATGAAAATTGGGGAAGATAGACGCCTTCTCACTCACAAGGTCCGCTTGTCGATTCATGAATTGCCCCCTCCTCCCATTCGTTGGGCCTATCAAACAGTCGAACAAACTCGGGTTGGATCTGTCAAAGTCGTGTCATGCCTCGCTCAAAGGGCATACGTGGAATTTTCCAGGGCAGCTTGGAGCTCATCCGGACGTTTCCATACCAACCGAGGTCAATGTGAATGAGCCTCAACTTCCAAGAACGTCTGTGTAATTAACATCGGATGCAAATCAAAGGAACGTGAATCCTTGTTCAATGCACATGTCCAAAGCGAGAGACAGAACTTGGAGGACAACGGTTCGCAGAGAGATGCAAATGACAACTCGTAGCTGGTTTGCAGGGGGTTGTGGTAGCCCCTAGTACTCCAGCTTCTGGGGACCTAAGGCCCGGCCATATGGCTTCCCTTTGAACACCGGCCGCTGAGCAACATATTGTACAAGGGCGCATGAGCCATGTTTGGCAACACGTGCCGCACGGCTACCAAGTTTTTTGCAAAAAAAACTTGAAGCGGGGTGTGGGGGGACCAGGCAGAGGGGGCTGCTAGAACCTTAGGTGTTTCGTGGCTGTGAGGTGCCCGCAGACCACCCAAAGGTTTCCAAAGAGAAGAGGGCAACTGTCCATTACGGCGGCCCCAAGTAGAGGTGAACGAGCTGCCCCATGAAGGCTCCCTTGGCACTTCCTTGAAATTCTGGGGGGCTGCAGGTATGTTGCCACACTGACTCTGCAGTACGTGCCGAGTTGAGTGAGGTGAAAGAGAAGCAATGCAAAGGAACAACACCGACTGTTAATTTGTGTTGGTGGGGTGACTGGCTTGTTCCATTGGTTGTTACATTGTCAGTTTCAGATGAGTCTTTCAATCAAGTCCTTTCTTTAGCAGGGTGTGCCCTTTGAACATCGCCCCGCAAAGAACAAGACAGTCAATATGGGCAACCGACCATATAGTCAGGTTCTCCCTTGGTTTTGAACTCCCTTTTCTTGCCCTGAGGGTAAATGGGAAGCTACCCCTCACCTTCCAAACCACAAACCCAAGCCACCAATTGGAGGGAAGCTGATGTAAGGAACGTTGTTCAGGTCGCTCTTCACCGCGCCGGCCAGGAGCTTCTGCAAGGACTCGAGCTCTTGGCCGAGTAAAACAAAGACCGCGAGCTGCGCTCGCCCGGTGGGACCAGGTTGAGGTCTAGGGACATTTCAGATCCCTCCAAGACAGGGTTTTGCAAGTCCTCTTTAAAAAAGCGATGGCTGCTTATTGTAGGTAGGGAACCACCTCCAAAGTGGTTGGCGCACATGGCCCCTAGATGATGTCCACCAAAGAATCCTTCATTGAAATGTTCACGGCCAAAACGTTCGGTGGCTCAAGTAGCCTTCTGTAGCCTTCCCTTGCCGGACGCAATGACACGTGCCATGGCATTCAGTCGCTCCAAGCGTGGCGGGCTGCTGCTGCTGCTGGGGGCGCTTTGCGCGCTGAGCTTCCAGTCAAGCGCGTTCACCAAGAGCTTTGGTTGTCTCAGAGCTCAACAATGCCTAATGGGGTATGACATGCATCATTTAAGCTGGCTGGTTAGTCATCCTCAGTCCTACTTGAACTTAGAATACCCCCTTTGTGGTGCAATGTGGAGATAGGGAGCTCCCTCCCCAACTGGCTTTCGCTCAATGTTTGGCAGGGGTCAGATTGACCAAGGATGAACGATGCTGAACTAGAGCAGACGCCCTTCGCTCAGTTCATTGCGGACCACGCGCTCCTGACTCTCATTTTCCTCAAGCAGACGTTTTCTCGCAGCCGCAAAAGGGCTAAGAGGGCTGGAGCCTGTTGCGACGATCCACTTCGGATGTTGTGTTTCAAGCGTATCCCTTTTTGAGATTGTGTTTTGAAGTTCACATCACTGCCTGGGTAATTTCTCATTGCCCAACTTTTCCATCCTTGCCAACAGTCGGGCCTTTTGTCTGCCTCCCTTCCCACCCAACCAACCAAGCAGCCAAGCAAGCAAGCGAGCGAGCAAGCAAAATTTTAAATCAAGCAACATATCGGTCAAACCTTGATTGCTATTGGGTCGGATCTGTGTGCTTTGACTTCTGGGGAAATGAAGGGTTTCCATTGAACCCACAAGTTAAGATTTTTGCAGAGGGGTCAACTGCAACCAAGATGTAAGCAGAAAGCCTCGGGTTCGAGGATTTCCTTCTTGATGATGGCCGTGTCCGGTTCCATTGCGTGCCTGGAAAGCTCTAGCTCCCCGTCAGCAGGGCCTGCGGAGAAGCGGGCGGACTACGTCACCTTCCTGATGACCCGAAACGCTCAAAACGGGTTGTTTTGTGCCAGGCTGTTGATCCCCCCGCAAAGAATCACAGGGCGTTTTGAGAGGCGTTTTGTGCTGAATCGAAAAAGAAGCAACGCGTCGAAGGATCTAAACGTGTAACCGGCCTGAAACGGGGACGTGCCCTTTGATTAGGTTACAACCCCCCTTTTCAGAGTCTGCGCTTCGGTTGGTTTCCTCTTGTCCCGGGCTTGCCTGGACTTCCCCCGTTTAACCCTTGCTGGTTTGAAACATCAGATGTTGGGACAGTAAAGCGAGCTTCCTCTTGGCGGGTTGATTCTTTGCTGGTTAAGCTGCTTGATTTCCCGTTTTGTTTTCCTGTTGGCACTTCAAGTTATGGTTTTCCAGAAGGTTGGTTTTTCTTACCCGGCCCTGAGAGGATCCAGAACATCTTGTGCTTTGCCTCCGGCTGGATCAACGCGCTGACCATCTTTGACATGGGCATGACGGTCAGCCACCAGAGCGGCAACACCAGCCACGCGGGCAGGCCGGGCCTTGGGGTGATCCAAAACCTGAGCAAGTCATGATTACAGGGGCACCTTCCCCATTCTTTCCAGGGTTCTAGACAGAAAACCTCCGGAATCCCAGGGAAAACGGCTGGTTTTTGAAAAAACGATGGTTGAAAAGAATGGGGAATCAACCCCTAGAATGATGGGAAACCATGTTCAAGAAAAGAACTTTCCAGGAACCCTTTGTAAGGCAAGCGCGTTGCCGGGTGCGGGGGGGTTGCCTTGGGGCCTCCGGGTCGCCAAAGCTCACCTCACTCCGGTTTCATGCAGGGGGGTTTCCCTTCAGCCTGGAGTGCATGGGTCAGGAATCCACATCTTGACATTGCCGGAGGTAATCTAGGTGGATCTTGATTTGAGATCGATGGATGAACAGAATAGATCAATCCTTCAAGTTTTTGACTGGATGCTTCACTTGTTGGGCGCAGCGCGCCCACCCCCTAAACGTTTGCCACGGCGAATGCACAAGCTGTCACCGGTCCCGTCAGGCTGATCTTGAACGGTGGCGCCAAGTTCTTCCACCTGCTGTGCGCCTTCTGTGGCCCGGTGGGGCATTTTCGTGTTTGATCCTGCAGGACCTCCCGCGGTCAAACAGAATCCCAAGGGTCCCCCCATAGCAAACCTCACCTTCTGAAACGCCCATTGGAACTTTGTCCTGGTAGTTTTAGCTTGCTGTGTCTTGTTGATCCATGGAAACACGGTCCCAAATCAAAGAAGTAGAGTCGCTGTTGAGAAGTTGACAGCAGTTGGCAGGAGGGTCGGACCTAGCGCTGGCCCTTGTTTACACATGTTTAAGCCATTGTTCTGACCGCCTTTGGGTTTCGATTGGAGGCCAGGAAGAAGGCCAGGGGTTGGTTTGACCAACTCTGGCCGTCGCCAAGGCTTTGGCTCCTTCTTCGCGGGCTACAGCAAGAGCGACGCGGAGGCGCTGTACACCCAGCGGGGGTCTCCTAACATGCTGGGTGCAGCCATGGCGGTGGTCTTCGGGTGCCTCATCCACTACTGCAAGGCGGGGTGTTGGGTAGGGGGTGGGTGGGGCGGGGTGGGGGCTGGGGATTTAAATGAGGTTTTTGTAGGGGGCTGTCGCCGCTGGTCATGGATTCACGCAACCATCATGTGCTTACGACATTGCATCGATACAATACGTGTATGTGGGCAGGGTCCACCTCAACTCCATTCAAACTAATAAACGGATCGCCGTATTTCCAAGGGTCTGCTCATGCCAAATCACCATGAACCATGCTAATTTGGGTTTTAGGAGACTGTTTGGGCAGTTTTGTGCATTTGGCCAGGCAAGGATGTGGTCTCGATTCTTCCTGTCACCGCCCACTCTGTCTGTTGCCTGCTTGCTTTTGTTCCCTCGCAGGGATGCTTTTGCTTCTCAATCGGATTGGGGATTTCTTTTTGGGTGCAGCCACCAACCCAAAATGCGGATTCAGACCGTAGCAAAGGGAGCCATGAGAAAGACAATGGCGACCAGTAGTCACTGATAGTCACCAATGGTCACTAGGTTGCAATGGCACCCCTCATGGCTCTGATTCACTACAACTTCATAGCTGTATATCTTAATGGACACTTAGTAGCAGCCATAGCAAGAGATGGGAAAGCGCTGCCCCGAGGCACACAGCGCGGAAGGCTCCAACGGCGCCGCCTCGGAGGCGCTTCTGCTCTTCGCCTTCTCCCAGGGCGTCCAGAACGGGGTCACCCGCAGGCGCCCCGAAAGCCGTAGTTTCCAGTTCCAAGCCGCGGTTGTTCTTGCGCAGACCGGTCTTTTCGGCCTCAGTTGCGGGTTGAAGGAGGGATTGAGGCGCATAAATAGGGCTGCTGGGTTTGCAAGGCCCCTTTTAGCCCAGTTAAGTCAGGCGGTCGAGTATTGCATGCACGCTTTCTGGCTGCAGTCCTTTGCGCGAGCTATTTTCGTCTTGGAGGTCGGACTGCGGATTTGGTGCCCTTGTGGGGAGGGGTTGCGCGGGTGTTTGAAGCGTTTGGCATTTGGTTTGCTTTGACAGCCTCGCCGGAGCTGAGTGGGTTCGTTGTTGCATTGCATCTTCAGCCAGCCCGCAAAACAGACGTACTGCCCATTGCCATTCGCCCAAGAAGGTTCTGCGGTGATGCTGCCTTTCGAAGCTTTGTTGTATTTTTGGCCTGGGGTGGGTTGGAGGGGATACGGGCTTGAGGGCGAGACTGTTCGGGCTGAGGCGTTTGAAGGCTGTTTCGTTTATTAAGGGGTTTGGGATGTAGGATTGTTTGCGGCTCAGATGCGTTATATCAGAACTCAATCAGCAAAGCCATACCCGCCTTCCAGCGCGCAGCCTGACCCCAGTTTTCCTTTCGAAGCGTCGTCCTTGTCAAGTTCGATGTTCGTGACCGGCAATACTGGGTGGGGTGCGGGCACCTCGACCAGTGTTCCTTTCGCCACCTTGCCCTCATTTCGCCAAGCAGATGATTTTTCAGAGAAACCGAAATGGAACCCGGAGGTGCCAGTCGATCCCCATCTGCACCACGCACTTCACGGGCTACTTGACGGACGTGGGCACCGGCCTGGGCCTGTGGGCCCGGGCCATTGTGAACGGAGAAGCGCCGCCCACGCTCCTGAAGGCCGGGCAAGTGATATATTCCCCGCGTTGGGGGAATTCGGCCTTCTGGTGGTTGTTTCCGCGAATTGCCATTGGTTTTGGACCCGTTGGGCCGCAAATCAGAAACACGGCAGTTTGTGTCCTCCAAAGGTTTTTGTGCGGATGCCAACAAAAAGAAGTCATGCCCTTCACCCCCGCGTGGGGGGATATGTTTCATCCATTCTTAGGCCATGACAAACGGTCAATGTGCGCATTTGCGCGGGATTCGTGGCTTCAGAGCATGGAACCTGTGTGGTTTCCAATTTGGCTTCCGTCCAAAACGGCTTGCACGCATCTCTTTTGGGGTATCAGTGTTGAACAGCTGGGTGCTGCCAAAGAAACACTTTGGAGCGCTTTTGCTTTCATTCAAGGGGTTTCTGAGAGAGAAAGCGCAACGGCGTCTTGGACCCATGTCCAACGTCCAGATCTTCTTTACGTCTGGAAAATCCAACTTCCCAGTTGGTGGTCTGGATTGCTCCCGATTTGGACGTGAAGCCCTGGTTCTTGAGGGTGGGAAACCACCAAGTCCCACACCGCCGGGCGCCAAACCACCCGCCGAACCGCAGGTGTTGCTCTTTGCCGCGGGGGTCTTCTTCTTCGGCCTGGGGGGTGTGGCGGCCAAGGAGACCTATGAGCCCTACGGCATGCAGGCAAGACCCATCGAATCGAGTTTCCTTTGGGGTGATCTTTTTTGCGCTGGAATATATCGGGAACCCAGGCAAGTAATCACCTCCCATTTCCCGAGCTGGCTTTTTTAAACTTCCAACGTTGGTTTCCAAAAGCGTTTGTGGGGTCTTCGGCAATCCTGTCTTCGCTTTCTTTTCAAAGAGAATCGTGCGTGGCTGGGTGGGTGCGTGCGTGCGCGCGCGTGCATGGGTGTGTGTGTGTGTGTGCTGTGTGTGCTGTGTGTGTGGTTTAGCGCCAGCAATCCTTCTAAAGAACCCATGGTCGTTCCTGCCATTCACGGGATCTATACTTGTTTTTGTCAAGGTCCCAACGGACCGGCAGGTAGAAAGTTCCCTCAAGGGGTTTGTTTGCCCACTGAGAAACCGGGCGGGAAAGATCTTTGGGAACGTGCCCGTTTAGCCTTGAAATTGTGACAGCTGTTGTTGGCCCCCTCCAGTGCTGCGTTGGCCCCCTCCAGTGCTTGTAGTCGTTGAGTTGCCCTATTGCTACGGCTACGCCGTGCAACAAAAAGCACCCCCCCGGAAAAAAAAAAAAAGCATTTGCCAGCTGGGGTCGCATTTCCAATTCCATTTTTCCCTCCGGGGCCCACAGCAACCTGGTCTCATCTCTTTGCTATTGCGGGTGCCAGAGAATCCTCGCCACACGCCAGGCGGCGCTGGCCCCCGCGGCCATCATGGCCATCGTGGCGGGCGGCATGATCCCCGTGCCGACGGCGGCCAAGCAGAAGTGAACCGAGCCGGCCAGAGACGGCAGCGAAGCCGGCCCTGAGCTTGTGCGAGGTGTTGTTTCCGGAAAACCGTCCTTCAAGAAGCCAGAAAAGGAACGGGTTTTTGCAACACAACCTGGGAGAATTCACACACACGAACCCCTAAGCTCACCTTCATGCACGAGCTTGTTTTGCCTCAGCTGGCGAGATTGATGTAAGTTGTGCAGCAAGGTTTGCTGCAACTTTGTTTGTAGGGGGGTTCAAGCGTCGTCTGGGTTCGCTTGGCTTGCTGGCTGATTTTTCGAAGCCCCACAGTCGGGCGAGGCCGGCAAGATCCGGTGTGGGCGGAAGCGGAGGGTCCAACTTGATCCTAGGGTTGGGAATGGCAAGGTGACCAAACATGAAGCAAACCGGAAGTATGCTTTATGACAGGGCCGGACTCCAAGCATAAAGACGATGTCAGGTGTCTTTTGGCTTTGTTGATGTTTGTCGGAAAGGTTTGAGAATGCCTGGATAGCCAACTTGCCCTTTCGAGGTTCAAGAGGACACGCTTTGGCCCCTTTTTCGACGGAGTTTTGGAGCGGGATGGGCAGATTGCCAGGGCTTTGCTCATTGGCCATGACCCCCGGATAGGGCCCCTGGGCGTTCGGCCCACTTGCCCTCGAAGGGAAGAAGGGAGCGGATGTCGCGAGTGCTTGTGGGGTTTCAGGGGGCACAGAAACGTCAGAAGGGGGTCCTGACACCTTATGACATTGCAGCTTCGCTTGAAGATGCTGTTGACAGGGAGCCCATCATCATTTTAGGACCGTGCCTTGAGTGGCAAGGGCACATGCACATTCACTCAAGCATAGGCCCCATCTTAGCTGCCTGGTTCCCGCAATTCTGTTTCTTGCGTTTCCAACAAGGGATCCGACGACCGGAGGGCTTGCATGCTTCGACACGAAGCAAGACCCTTTGGAAGGCAATCAGGACTGACTTGTGGCTCCGCAGATGGAGCCCCTCGTGTTTTCCCAGGGGGCAGGTGCAATCCCCCAACACTTGTCTCAGGTTGCCTCCTGCTCCAACACCCTCTGGCTTTGTCTTGCAAAACTTGTGGCGGTCCCAGGGGCTGAAGGTTTTCTCCCGGCCCATGGCCAAGATGAATCTCAAAGTCGTTACATGGAAGACAGACCTTTTGAGGGTCCAACGGGTGGAACACCTCTAAACTTCCACCATTTGGGGCGACGTCTCCTAATAGCTTTGCGCGCCGCTTCAAGCCACTGCTTCGTGCCTGCGGTCTCAGCCGCTTCAACGGGGCTTAGAAGAAAGGAACCCGCCAAATCCAAGGACTTAAAAAGACGTAAGGGTTGCACCCCAATGGCCCGGTTCAAAAAGAAAGCCACACTCAACACCCCCTCCTTTTTGCATCTTCAAGGGTGGTGCGCTTGGTGGACCCAATGTCAGCTGGCCTTGGTGTGGCCATGAATGGCGCGCCCCGTGGCCGACCCAGGTGCGCTGCCCAGAGATTCCAGAGAGATTCCAGGGCTTCTCCCCTTCCCACTTTGGCTGGTGGGTTGGCAGCCTTTATGCTGGCTGTAGAAAGGCCTCTGTACCTCATGCCAAGCCAGAGCGCAAGTTGACTGCTTTCCGGCGTCCCAGGCCCAACCCTGCGGCTTGAAAGTGTGATTGCCCACCTCCAACCTGATGTGTTTCGAATCTGGGCGCATCCGAGCGCATCCTTGGGATTGGCATTTCGTGCAGAAAGCTAAAGCCCGAGGCCAATGTGTTTGCAGGATTTTAGGGCAGGTCACGGTCACCTTTGATGCGATTGCTGGCAACAATGACAAAATGTCAAGAGTGGCTAGTGGTCAAAAGTTGTCCAGGGCCATCGCATGAGTCAATGAGGAAGAACAGACAACCCAACAATTCGCATCCCAAAAGACAAACAATGCGGGTCCGCCCAGAAGACCGATCCGGCCGTTTCCCCACCAGAAAAAGACAGGAACGAAAACAAGATCGGAACCCTTTTGGGGTTTCTTGATTCCACGTACTTCCCTTAGGCCGCTGGCGCCGGGAGTTGCATGGCTTGGAGGCAAGCTGGGCTGTGGCAAGCCAGTTCTGACCTCCTCAGCACCAATGAAGGATGAAGGGGCCACAAGGGAAATGCCACACGGCGGGTGCGAGGTGGTGGTGCCGGTTTTTGCGCAACAGGAGGACTTGCCAGGTCTTGTCGGGCCCCTCTGTTGGCAAAGGTAACCAGGCAAGGTTGAAATGAACCGGCTTGAAGGTAGGGACACATCTCTCTGAAATGAGCCAACTTGAATTAAATTTTTGTTCTGTTCAATAAGCTTAGTTTTTCAGTGTTCCTAGGCTTTAGGAAGGTGCATCTTGCCTGTTTTAAAACCCAGCTTTCGAGGGATGTTTCTCAAAGGGGCCCTTTGTTTGGCTGCTTTGCTAAGCAGTTGCTCTCGTCTTTTGTGTCCGAGGTTTGTATCCCTTGAAAAGCTACCAAACACGGGTTTTGGGGGCGAGCCTGTTTTCCCTTCGGAAAGTGTGTCAGATCATCAAGATCGGGTGAGGGGCCTGCGTTTGCGATATTTCGTGATCATGTACTCTGGAAAAGGACATGTGACCCAAACCCGTGTGCTTGCTGGATTGGCGTGACCAGTCCAAACCACCCAGTGCTTCGGGGTTCCACCTGACGGTGTCCACTCGCAGGGATTCGCAAATTGCCGGCAGGCTCAAGCCTTTTGGCCTCGTTGCCATTTGGCGTCTTTCCTTTTTTGAACTCATACTCGGCTTGGGTTGCGCCCCCAACTACCTTTAGTGCCATTTTTTGGGAGAGCATGTTCCCCAGTGCCCGAAAAGGTCCCCCTTCTTGGCCTGACCCCCCTTTCGTGAAAAAGAAGGCAAGGCGTTTTGAGCGGGTGCACCCCGAGCCTTAGCCGAGTTTCGCCGGGTTTTCCGCCCTTCCAGTTCCGCAATGTCGGACTTCAAGTTGGCAGTGGACCAGGACCAGAAGGCCCGGGAGCTGCCTCTGCTCAGAGTCTGCGGCACTGCCGCGGAAAATCCTCACATGCGAGCCTTCTGGGGCGCCACCTTGTCCTTCTTCCTCGCCTTCCTCGGCAGCTGGCCTAAGAAGTCCAAGCGCCCAAAGAGTGAATCAGCTTGGGGTTGGATCGATGGCGGCCCAGCCGATCCCTCACACAGGCACCGGTTCCCTGAAGCCGTAGGTCGGATCAGTTGGGATCCCTCCTTCTCGCAGGCAAGAATGTTCCGCAGGAAGCAGGGGGCGGGGGGTGATTACCTTTCGGAAGGAAATGTACTGCAGGCTTCTCAGATGCCCTGACCACCCACCTTTGGAGCTTGGACAGGCGGCATCCGATTTCAGATTGGGGATGGCGACAGGGCAAGAAGGAAGCCAGCAGTTTTGAGCCTAACACTCTCCGCAAAATGCAAATGTTGGTTTGTCTCAAAATTCGGAGCCAGCAAAATGGCTGGCATCCCTTTACGCTTTCCCTTAGAACCAGGCCAAAAAAGGCCTCTCTTGAAGCAAACCTTTTCTGTTGGGACCTGAGGTTGGTTTGCCTTGGCTCCGTTTGGCGTGGAGGTGGCAACCAGCATGCACATCTGCGAGAACCAGCTCTACCCGCCTGAGAGCCATCCGAAGCGGATCGCCTTCCTCAGGTGAGGGAAGCCGAAAATCTCGGAGAATCGGTCTGATCAAAGTCGAGTGAAAAGAAACGCCAAGCGTGACCAATCTTAAGCTGACAAAAAAAACTGGGGCCGTGTTCGACCTCGCGGAGTCAACTCAACTCTGAGCCGCGTTTGATTCCAAGTTTCGCTGGCTTTTGGCATTGGTTTTTACTGGCTGGGGCTTTGAGTTTTTGTTGTTCGGGTCCTGTTCAGTTTCAGGGCCAGGGAGCCAGTGCCCTGGTCAGGTACAAGGACCTCGCCACCGGCGACGCGTATTGCCAGCACGGCATGGTGTTTGGAGAGGACGGGGTGACGCCCACCGACTGCGCAGAAGTGCCAAACAGCGCAGCCTCCCCGGAAGACATGCAGAAGTACCGACCCGAGGCGCATCTGTCTACGCAATGTATGGAAGGGCCGTGCTTGCAAAGGACAGATCCCATGATGAGCTGTATTGGGGGGGGGGTGGCACATTTTTCCCAGTTGGGCGCAGGGATATGTGGGGATGGTTGATCGGGCCCTTCGAGCGGCCTCACCTGGCGTGACAAAGCTAGGGCCTTTCCAGGCTTTTCAGAGGGTCACCAGCATGAAGCCATCCTTGAAAGATGTGGTTTCAGCTGGCGGGTTTCGAGCATCTTTCAGGAAAGATGCTCCTCCATACGAAGCTGCGTTTGTTTTCTTGGAGGGCAACATGGCACATTTCTGACATTTCTCCCCCGGCACCCCCAGCGATCAACCCAATTTGGGCCTCCTTTCATGTCTTGGCCTTAGCCGCTTGCGCCCAAGCGCGGCGTTTTCTTGCGGCTTGAGGTGCTGGCCGGGTGCGTCTGCAGCGCCGGCACGGAGTGCAGCAGCGTCATCGCCAACGCGGGGGTGGCCTCGGTGGCGTCGACCATCTTCGTGCGCGTGGCGCTGGGCACGCTCCTGGAGAGGTTTGGGCCTGTGAATGCCTCTCAGCCGCACTCGGTCACTCGGTCACTCTCTGAGTTGGGCTTGATGCTGTTAGGGAAGACTTAGTGGCAACCGAGCAGCTTTGGGGAAGATTGTCTTGCAGGGAGCGAGTCCATTTCAGATTTCGGGAGGGCAATTCCCCGAGAGATGCGATTTTGGGGAATTCAATTCTGTGTGGTACAGGGTGGCGCTTTCCAAGCGGCGGAATTCTTTTGGTTTCATGTCACTCCCCTGAAATCTGTTGTGGGGTGGTTGGCAGAGGACGGTCTGTGCATTCTTTGCTCCTGACTTTGCAAAGCAATCAACCTCAAGCTTCAGCCTCCGGACACCACAGTGCGGAGCAAACGCCAACCTCGGTTGTGATTGGGCCAGGTGATTCACGTTTCAGTGTCAGGCTCCTTTTTGCCCAGGTACAGGCCGGTCTTCTGACCTTCGGCGCGGTTTGGGTGGCTCTGGCAGCAACCATCCAGCAGACGTGGCAGTTCCTCGGCATGTCAGCTTTTGTTTTTGCTTCTTGGATGCCAGCTTTTTCCACCGGATTCGCGACTGAAAAGGAACGGGTTTTGGATTGTTCCTATTTTCTGGCAAGGCAAGTTCACCGGGGGGGCAAAACGAGCTTCACCGTGACGTAGGTCCTTCGCTTGGGCATGTCTTGCTGGAAGTTTTGGACTCATTGCGCAGGTCAGCCCAACTCGTTTTAGGCCACGTTTTAACCCGAGGTACATGCTGATCCGGTTCTTCATTGGCTGCGTTGGGGCCACGTTCGTGACGAACCAGCTCCTTAGACTCTACGTTTCGCCCCGTTCTGCTTTCATCCGATGACATGTTGAACCCCTTTCAGTGACCGCCCCAAGAAGGCACTGGTAGAAGTTCTGAAGACCGGGGAACAGTTTCTCCAGGTTCCGAGCTACGCAAATTGTGCTGGCGTCCTTTTCTCTCTTACCAGAACCTTTTGTTTATACCGGGTCCGTGGCGCTGCAGTTTGTCCCCATTGGTAGGTACCCCAAATCCCAAAGCCATACGGGTGTCTTCTTGGGTATTGGCTCCTCTACCCTCAGAACACGTATCCATTGGCGGTATCCTCAGTTTCCGGTCAAATGGCCTCAGTGTGGCACGTGACATGTCCAGGTTTTGGTGCTCTTTGATGTTCGCCCCAAACGTGGTGGGCACCGCCAACGCCACCGCCGCGGGCTGGGGCAACCTGGGGGGCGGCGTCACCCAGATCTTCATGACCGGCGAACGAACCCGGCGATCGGTCTCGTCAAATGTTGTCTCCCCCCTGCCCCCCAAGACAAAAAAGAGAAGCAGCTTATAGGTTGAAAATGTAAAGCACACGGGGCAAGCTGACAAACCCCCTTCAAAGGAAGCGGCGCTGCATAGTTCAATCGGCAAATCGGCAAATCCTACTAATGTGCTTCTTTTTATATATCCTGCCCAGATTTACTGAACCTGAAATGCCAAATGACCTTGGGTCCATTAAAGCGACATCAGTGTTTCAACTGCAAACCACCCCCAAGGGTACACAAAAGTCAGAATGGCCCCTCAAGATGCGGCCTCCCTTTAAGAGAGCCGGAATGATGTCCAAACAAGCCGAACTCAAGCAGCTCGGATTCGGAAGTCTTCTCTGGCACCTCGTTTCCGTGCCCAACCCAAAGGAGTTTGACACGGGGACGAGGCCTGTGCACGGCCACGTGCCTTCTGTGCCTGGCGCATGCCACTGTTTCCAGTGCTCACCGGGGCGTTCGGGGGCCAGTCGGATGTTCCGCCAAAAAAGGGAAGTGGATGTGTCTCTCAAAAAGAAACCCCTGGATTCTTTACAGACCACCAGGCAACCGCATGCAGGGATTGGATGCGGTATGAGCATGGCAACGGTCTCAAGTTGGTATGTTCCGAAGCTCTCACATGTGCTCGGGGGAGTACAGACTTGTCGATGGTCAATTGGAGGAGTGTTTGGCAGGCAATGCCCTGAACCAACATGCCTTTGTGGCTGTAGTATAGATGAGCCCCATGGATATGTTTTTATTTCGTCCTTTGGTTCACCGAAGGCAAGCAAACCATTCCCGTGGGTCATGAAGGACACAGTCAACCACCAGGGAAAACCGGGGGGGGGGGGGGAGGGGGAATTCTTCTTTGTAGTGTTTATGAAAGTGTAATTAAGTATCGAATTGGAGCAACGGGGCGGGTGGTTTGGGTGAGACCGAATCCAATTTTGCCCCAGAGGACCTCTGCGCTGTTCGCCCCTATGGTGAGCGCGGGGCTCGATCCTGACACCGCCTGGCGTGTGTCCATGCTCCTTGGCTCAGCTTTGGCCAGTTGTTTGCGCCTCGCCAGGCGTATTGCAGCAGGTTGCAAAGCCTTTGCCTCTCGTGGTTTTCCCTTTGTCCGAGTTTTTCCGTGATTTGGCCCGGGCTTTTGGTTTCAGCGGGTTTTCCAGGGGTTGCAGAGCGTTGGCCCCTTTTGGCCGGTAATTGCGAGAGGCGCTAAGCGTGAAGAAAACCCTTTCCTCCAAGGGCGGTTGCATGCTATTTAATTGGGGCGGTCTCATTTGAACTTTTGGGAGGTGGTTTTCCTTTAGACCACCACTTCGCTCGGGTAATGTTGATTTGAGTTGAATAGACCCCATGTTCCCCTTGACACCAGCCATCAACCGTTTCGCTCTGACTCATTTTGGATCTTTGCGACCCATGGGGATTTATGATATTATGCTGACGGGTTCGCTGGAAAATCGGAGGTTCTCTGGTGTCTGTCAAAACCAACAAAACGGCAGGATCATCCCGGCGGTACTGCTGGTGCTCTGCGCGGCGGCGCTGCAGCTGCTGTGCTGGGACACGCCCCGAGGCAGGCGCTTGGACCTCAAGGCGGCCGGGAAGACGCGGAAGGCCTCGGTGCGCGACTACCTCCAGGACGGGTTTTTGGGGTGGGACTCGGTCCGAGTGCGCAAGCTTTGAAGAGGCAGACAAACAGCGAGAAGAAGTGCGAAAAAAACCGGAGGAGGAAGATGAAGACGAAAGAAACGCAGAAGTTTCGAGTGGGGTCCTTTCAGGCTCACCCCCTCTCACTTCACCTAGCGCAGCAGGATGACTGACTAACATCGAAACATATCACGGACAAACAACGGCCGCGCTTCCAGCTAGGTTCGCTCTTGCTGAACTCTTAAGAGCTTGATAAATCAGGGCTTACTTTGGGTCAGGGCAAGACCTCCCTGAGGGTGTGTTTGAGCTGCGCTAAACCCTCGGACACCTTGTTCCCCTTGACTCCTCGGAGTGAGCTGGGGGTTAGGTGCTGAAAGACGTTCGGGTGGTGGTGATGATCTTCCAGTATTCGGCCTGCTTTGGCACGGAACTGGCGATGAACAACCAGCTTGCGACGCACTTCAGGACCCGGAATCCAAGCCTTTGGATCTCCGCTTTCTTTCACCCGGCCTTGGCTTCAGCATTTTTGGCGCCACAGCCATCCAAAAAGCGCTTCTCGTTTGTTTGTTTTTCCAGCCATGGCAATCCAAAAGGTGCCTTCAGCCATGGCAATCCAACAGGTGACCTGCTTTCCTTTCCATGAAGCCAGGACCTACTTTCAGATGCCGGCGCAAGATGCCGCGACGTTGGCTGGCTGCTTTGGTCTCATGAACCTCTTTGCCCGTTCTCTGGGTGGCAGCTCGGACCAAAGCGGCAGCCGGGCGATGCCGGCCGCCCCGTTTTGCGAGTTGTGCCTGAACTCCTGGCGCATGAAATTCGTTGGACCCCTGCTTTTTCCCACCACTTATAATTAAGGGGGTCCCTTTTTCGTGGCGGGCGGGGCACTGTGGTAGTACATTTTTTTGCGGTGTTTCTTATTTGTCTTCAGCACGCATGCCAGCACAAACCAACACTCAGGCAACCACACGCACACATACATACACACACACAGAGGCACAGAGAGAGACAGCGAGACGCAGAGACACGCAGAGACACGCACGGACATGCATAGACACGCAGAGACACGCAGACACACGCAGACACACGCAGACACACGTAGACACACGCAGCCACGCGACACGCGGAGACTCGCAGAAACTTGCAGCGACACGCAGAGGCACGCAAAGACACCCAAACACGCAAACAACCCCACACCACACACACACACACACCAACACACACACACACACAAACATTCACAAACACACACACACACACACCCACAACCAACACCCACACCCACACCCACGCCCACACCCACACCCACCCACACAAACATGGAAACACAACAACACAAACACGCAAACACACAAGCACACAAACGTCACAAACACAACCGCACACCGACTCACGAGCACACAAACGCGTAAACACACAAACACACAATCACACCATCACACGACCACACAACACACACAACCACAACCACACAACCACACACACAAACTCGTAACGGGTAAACACTCAGCGCACAAACACACAAACACAAACATCCCGACATGCAAGCACGCAAACGCGCAAGCACGCAACCACACAAACACACAAACACACAAACACACAAACACACAAAGACACAAATACACAGACACAAATACACAAACACACAAACACACAAACACACAAACACAAACAAACACAGGCACCTACAGGCACACAAACACAGAAACACGCGCACACACGCACAAAAACACAAACACAAACACACAACCACACATTCACACAAACACACAAACACACAAACAGACAAGCGCACAATCGCACAAGCGCACAAGCACACAAACACGCACACACAAACACAAACACAAAGACAAACACAAACACACAAACACAAACACAAACACAAACACAAACACACAAAGTTACAAAGACACACAAACACACAAACACACAAACACACAAACACACAAACACACAAACACACAAACACACAAACACACAAACACACAAACACACAAACACACAAACACACAAACACAGGCACACAGGCACACAGGCACACAGGCACACACACGCACACACACACGCACAACACACAAACAGACAAGCGCACAAGCGCACAAGCACCCAACACCCACAAACACACAAACACAAACACAAACACAAACACAAACACACAAAGTTACAAAGTTAGAAAGTTACCAAGACACACAAACACACAAACACTGGCACACAGGCACACACGCACACACGCGCAAACAACACAAACACACAACACACAAGCACACACAAACACACAAACACACACACACACAGACAAACACACACACAGACAACACACAAACTCAAACAGATAAACACACAAACACACAAACACACACAAACACACTAACACCAACAAGCACCAACAATCACCAACAAGCACCAACAAGCACCAACAGGCACCAAACAACACCAACAAACACCAACAGACACAAACAAACACAACAAAAGCAAGCAAGCACCCACAAACACACACCCCGCACCCCGCACCACACCCCCCATCCACCACCTACCACCCACCGCCCACCACCCAACACCCATCACCCACCGCCCACCACCCACCACCAACACACACACACACACGGGTCCAGCCTTACCTTCCCAATGCTCTTCTGCGATGCTTCTCCAGCAACTGGCCAAACCTGCGAACATGGGTGGTTTCCAAAAGTAACAAGTTTCACCATGGGTGAAGAGAATCTGAGACACCATCTCCAGGAAGTTCTCCAGGAAATCCGCCAAAAACCCACAAAAACCAAGGGTTTGGGTGGAGATTAGAACTGGCGCCTCGCATTCGGTTGCGAGGCATTTGCAGCGACCAGCTCTTCAAGCTCGCGGGCTTTCGGGCCCGGCTTTGGGCACAGTTCCTGTGCCTTTTCCTAGAGGCCGGCGGTGTGGCAGTTTTCGGGGTTTGCGAGCGGTGGCCTTTTGGTTGGACGGATAACTCAAAACTCAAAGCATAGTTAAGGTCAACATATGTGGAGGTTTGCGTTTTGGCGCGCGCTACCCTTCTAAAGCACTGTTCTGGCGTCGTTGTTGTTTTGCTTTTTGATTTGCTTAGCATCCTGCACATGTTGTTTACGCCCGCTTTCTGGGTTGTGCCTCTTTGAGCACTGTATCGGATAAACACGGTGGTCAACCGTTTCTAGTTCCAGCTGCCCTTGCAAGGCCGTTTTCCTCTTCATCTTCGGGCTGGTGGATAACACTCAGCCCTGGTATGTGGCTCTGGTGGTGCAGACTTTCAGCTGCCAGTTGGGCTCTAACCCTCACTGCTTTCCTAGTACTTAGGGGACTGATCTGAGCTACGCATGTGTTTTTCAGGTGGCAAATGAGCCGAGACTTCAGACTGAAGGGATGTCCTCTGTTTTCACCGGGCGCCATCTGAGGATTCTCTTCTCCTTGTTCGTCCAGATGGCCGAGGGTACCAGCCACTCGCCAGCCGGTTAGCGCGGGATTTCCCGGGCTGAACATTGTGTGGCGGTTTTCTCTCTTTTGTGACATCTTGGCGCCTTGCGAAACACAACTTTCCTTTTGGACGGATGTAAGGTGACTGCCTTTTTCAAAGCGGCTTCTATATGGACGCTGCCATGACGGGTGAAGATCTGTTTTTGTTCCGGCAGCCGCCATTCGCGGCTACCTTTGTGCAAAGCCTGCCAAACATGTTGCCTTCTGCCCAACCGCAAGGGCATCGATCACTTGTTATCACTTTTCGGTGTTGCCCGGTTTTGACACCTTTTCTTGCGAGTTCATGCCTTCTCCCGATTGGTGGGAGGATGTATGGTGGACACTTGGGTTCTATTTTGCTACCCTTTTGTGTCGGGTGTTTGTTTTTGGGAGCTTGGCCTGCAAGACAAGCCCCAAGTGTGGGGGGAGAGGGAGGCTTCGGTTTTGCGGTTCGACAGGGTTTCCACCTTTTCTTTGCCTGGAACCTCCAAACATGGCAGTTTCACAGTAAAGACCACTGGAAAAATGGAAAATGTTTGAAGGGGAACTCTGGCACCCCACCCCACCCCATCCCACCCCACCCAACCCCACCCCACACATCCCACCCCACATCCGACCGCACCCCAAAAATAGTAAAAGGAAAATTCAAAGAATTATTCTTTCTACTATTTTTTCCAACAGCAACACAACAAACAGAAAACAAAATCCAGAACAACAAGCAAACAAAATAAATAATCACAACCAGCAACACAAATATTTAATCACAGCATGCAACATTAAATAATTCAAACAAGCATGCCAACAAAACAGCAACACTCTAAATCATCAAAGAACCCAAACTCAAAAACACACATCAACAAAAATCAAAGCAACATACCAACAAAAAATATCACAAGAGTATCAAACAAAACAAAAACAAACAGCCAAAGCACGAAAAAATTGAAGAAGCATACCAAGTCTAAACAACGCACTTTGAAAGAGATAAGCAAATTAGGAAAATATAATAATTCAATATATAAAACGCTATACTTAAATCCGTCATGACAGTGACAAGCCCCCGTCGTGACAGTGACAAGCCCCCGTCGTGACAGTGACAAGCCCCCGTCGTGACAGTGACAAGCCCCCGTCGTGACAGTGACAAGCCCCCGTCGTGACAGTGACAAGCGTGACAGTGACAAGCCTGTGTCGTGACAGTGACATTTCCCTTTTGGTTTCCCTCTTGGCGGATTTGTGCGTGTGTAGGGAGTTGGTTCTTTTGATGGCGTGCTTCTCCCCTTTCAAGGCTTCGCCTTTCCCACGATGGATGTATGTTGGTGGATGTTGTGATGAACCCCCCTAATTCAAACTCACCAAGATTTCACAAATTAATTCGCTAGGTATTTTATATAGGTCTTCTTGCTTATGTATTGTTGGGTTGTCTCCCCATTTTTCCTTGGTGCCCGATGGTAGCCGTTGTGCTGTTTCAATATGTTTATTATTCCTGATGTTGCCACAATCCTTTTTACATAATTCTCTAGGTTTCCAAGTTGTAATGTTATTCCATAGCCTAGTCCTCTTTCTATAATTAAATCCATATTTACAGTAATCAACATCTTTAAATTCAAACTCATCCATAAACTCCTGAGTTTTTAATAATCCAGTTTGTGGATTTTCGATTACAAAATATTTAGGATTAAAATATTTGATAATCTCGATAGTTTTTAAGACAATACTATTTGCATATTCGATATTCCTAATTCCCCTAGTTTTTGCTACGCTGTATTCAGTGCATGGGGGACTACTCCAAATAAAATCAAAATGGTTTCTGTCAAACTGTTTGTAATCCCACTCCAAAAATATCAGTGTTGATATCAGCATTTTTCAAGTCTAATGATATCACATTAAATCCAAGCGACTTTGCTATGGTTCCGACGCTTTTTGTTCCGCTAAATAATTCTAATAAATTCATTTATTAGAATTATTTAGATATTAATTATTCAAATAATACATATACTCCATCATCATTTTTTGAACTTTTATAAAATTCTAATGTTTGTTGCTTTGGTTGTTTGATTTTTCCTGTATTCAACATATCACAGTATTTCTTTTGCTTTGTAGGATAATCACCCGTTGGTCTTCCTATAGATTTTGCTTGAAATATCTTTTCGATTTTTTCCTTCTCCTGCTGTTCGCTTTCAACTGGTTTCATTTTGTCATCAATGGATTTAATCATATCATTTAAGGTTTTAATATTTTTACCAATTAATGTTATCTTCTTCATTAAATCATTAATAGTATAATTCTCATTTTCAGACATTACTATATATTTATTTAGATAATTATTTATTTAATTATATATTTATAAAGTGCAATTATGTTAAATCTACTCTTTAAATACTAATTTTTCATCATTTGTTTAACAGTTTCCTGTGTTTCGTTTTCATTATTATCGGTTGGTGTTGCTTGCCTACCAAATTTAAAAGTTATACTATGGACATCAGTTTCTAAGTTGATACTGTCTTTAGTTTTATCAATATTCATTTTCTTATCATTTTTACTTATTTTGAAACTTGTTGGAATACATGAACATTTACATGTTTTATTATTTTTTTTATTTCTAATTCATTTTTAAGTTCTAACATCTTTTTGCACATAGGACAAGCAATCTCAAATACTGATGTTTCTTTAACAATTTCTCCGCTATCTTCTGTTGAAGAAACACTTAAACCTATCTTATTCTTTTTGGTTTTCTTTTTTGGCATTTATATATTAATATTTATATTTTTAATATATTGTATCAAAAAAATAGTTAATTCTAAAATAAAATAGTCAATCATCACGATGACATTTATGGCCCAGAGGTACATGAGGTAGGTTCTCATGTAGTCAGTTGCATGTTGTACATTCAAGTCAATGCCAGAGCATGATCCAATCACTGCTTTGGCTCAAGTGCTGAAAACAGCGCGTTGCACGCGCTAACCCCAAGGTTAAGGGAGAGGTCGCAGTCACGGAGGGGTTCGTTCCTTTTAAGGTCCCGGGTTCCCCCGTTGTTGACAAAACTGTGTTTCCCTCTCCTTTGAGTGGTTATCAGCCGTAACGCTTTTCGGGTAAACAAACCCTTCCGTGACTGCGACCTGTTGGTCGCACATGGAAGCCGGCCCTCACCGCGGCACTCGCGGTGGGAAAGGGCCGCGTGCCCGCTTATTCAATACTCTGCAACAGATCGTCGTCGACGAGTACAAGCGGCAGAACAGACGATTCCGGTGGATCAGGTTTGCGGACGCCTCGAAGCAACAGGTCGAGGCGCTCTTTTCCTGGCGTGAGTCATTGGATAGTTGGCACCTGTGGAATTTTGACCAAGAGGCCTTCGACGTGATCCAGGCCGCGGACAACGCTTATCAGCAGCGTCTCGCATCGGTTGAAACCACAGGTGTGGTCTTGCCGCAAGGTGTGCCATCTCAGGATCAAGCCGCAGCCTCGGGCGCGGCGGAAGCAGCGAGCAGTGCAGCGGACTGGCTACGCCCTCCGACGCCTCCTTCAGCTTCCTCCTGGCTGCAAGATTCACGCACTCCTTTGCCTCGCATCCGGCCATCTGCAGAGGAAAGACAAGCCGCCAAGTCAACACTTCGCGGGGTGTACGCTAAAGCTGCGGAAACGCGGCGGGAGAGCAGCAGGGAACGGTCAACACAAAGATCGAGGTCCCCATCGCCCAGAAGGTCGAGGTCTCCATCATCAACTCCGAGACGAGGACCAACTGCTGCTACCCCTGTGGAACAACGGGCTCACAGTGTTGAACCCGCGCTTGCGCGGGAGGGCAGGCCATCCAGGACTTCCCTTGCCACACGGCCCATCGTTTTGGCTCCACAGAATAGCATATACCCTGTGACTCGATTTGACGAGCACGGCACCTGGGTACTTGTTCGGGAGGCTTCACAGCCACGTGAGGCGGCATCTCATCGGCGAGCACAACGGACGTCTGGACAACTCCGTCAGGCTGACCCGTATTTGCTCGCGGACGAGACGTGGAGAGATCCCCCAAGAAGATCATCCACGAGCTCGCGTTCACGATCTCCTGATCGACGCCCGGCGCCAGCGGAGCACTTCCGCCTCGACGCCTACAGCTCGGAAGAGGAACCTCCGCAAGACGCGGAATCCATCAGAACGGGCAGGGCAGCCTACGTGCCTCGGCGCGTGTACGAGGCGCCGACTCACACTGAGCCCATCGCGTTGCACAGCCGGAGAATTGGAGCAGTTCAACCGCCGCCACCAAAGGCCGCACCAAAGGTCATTTTTGGCAGCAAGCCTCCATTGCCCAAGGAAATCCCCAGGGCAGCTTCTTCGGTACCGGCAAAAGCAGATATTCCGAGGAAATCACCGCCACGAGCAAGATCTCCTATTCGGACTCAGAGTGCATTCGGGTACAAGGCGCCTCCGCGAGGTTTGAACAAGGCCGAACCCAGAAGCAAATCGAGCTCAAACCCGCCACAATTCGGGTACATCGTCAAGCCGCCACCTCCGCAGGTCGTTCAAGCAGCTGCTGCTAGCGCTGCAACTTCCGAGGCTGGCTCACGCTTTCGATCGCCACCAAGAAGGGCACCGCCTGCGCCACCGCCGCCACCACCTCCGCCTGGAAGGCCTGTGCCGCCCAAGGAGCTTGTTGTTGCTCTTGACTGGCACGGAGTTCTTGACGTTGGGCAGCAGGGACCCCACCTCAACCCGGAAGTGATCCGACATCTCGTTCAGTTTGCAGCGGACTACGCACCTATAAATTTTATAGTGCTATCCTTCGTGGGCAGGGCTGCAAGCGAGTATCGCCGCCGCGAGTTCCAGGTCGCCCTGGAGCACGCGCGGGCGACATCTGGACTCACTTTTTCTGCGATAAAAATCGTACACGAACGGTTGGGTAGGGGAGGCAAAGCAGACGCCCTTCAAGGGCTGGGCGTTCACGCCCTTATTGACGATACAGCATCGATTGTCCGTGAAGCTCAAAAGACAGGCATCGCGGCGTTCCGCAACTTCCCGCATTTCGGGCCGGGCGGATTTGCCAACGCACTTGAGAACCTTGGTGAGTTTATCGAGTCCCGGAACAGACAATTCATTCCGGCGGCAAGGGGCCTGCATCCATCGCAGTACCTCGAGGAGCTCCACCGATCTGCATCCCAGTTGCCCGCCAGCCGGGTACTTCGATAGCCTTTGTTGCAAGCCGTTAAAACCGTCGCTTAGCGCGGTACAGCATTTTGCAGTTACAGGCATTCGATTTGCAGACAAATTCTCAATACAGCTTGGCAACATCCCTCGATAAAGCACCATAGTGCGGCAGTGCGGATCAATCAATCTACAAGTACAATTACAAATACAGAATTCATCAGGTGCAAAGCAGCAGGGCGTATTTTCTTGAGTGGCTCACTTGAGCGTTTCGCAACCAGCTGCCAATCCAGGGATATCTCCTCGTAGCACCTTTTGACACGCTGCTCAAAGCGCGTGGAGCTAGCTTCGTGTGAGTGCAAAAGTTGCATTGCTGTGTCATGGCTTCAACGGGCTTATCACCGCCATCAGAACCCCGTTCAAGGTCAACCCCAAATAGGGATTCTGAACCGGATGACCCTGACCTAGCCATGGTTCCTGCAGTTATGTCCACAGTTCGCACATCCACACCTCAACGAGCAGCCCAAACACGACCATCATCACCCCCGAGTGGTCCGATCGTGTCAGAACCGACATCATCAGAAGCTTCCCCAGCCATTCAGTTTCCTTCACAGGGATCGCAGTTACCTGACCCGATGACTAACGTACCCGCTGCGGCATTTATAGCTGGAGCTGCGGTGCAGCAAGCTCATCGAGCATCCGACCTCGCTGCTCAGGCAGCCAATCACGCCTTGCACCAACAGCAGGCCGCCGATCAGGCGAGACAAGAGGCCGGATGGATCAGGGAAAGGGCTGTGAGAGAAGTTTCAGACGTTAGGGTTCAGGCCGCTCAGCTAGCTTCGCAAGCACAGCAGGCTGTACAAACAGCACAACAAAGTGAGGCTCAGGCTAGGCAACTCATCGAGCAGACACGACAGGAAGCCCTTGGCCATGTCGAGAACGCACGACAGGTTGTTAATGCCACTCAACAGGACGCTCAGCAAGAGGTTCAACGCATTGTTCAAGAGGCTCAACAGGCAATCCTACAAAGGGAGCAAACCATTGCCAGTCAAGAGCATACCATTCGTGGATTGTCCCAGGAAAATTCTGTGATGCATCAACGACTTGGTGATCTCGAACGTGTTGTTGCGCAGCTCACCCAACAAGCTCGTGCGACCCCTGTTCCGGTGCAAGAGTCCCCGCCAAAAGCCGCATCAATAGCCGAAACAGCTACGGAAACAAGCGCGGCTAAAGCCTCAAGTCAAGGCACAGTTCCCCCAGGAACCCATCAGCCGGTTGGAGCACCTCAGGTTTCAGGTACACAAGATGCCTCCGGTGTTGCCGCATCGTCGCAAGGGAATGCTTTTACAAGTGCTATCCCCGACCCTCCGTGTGGTTCTGTTCAAAGTACAGGACTTGGTCACGATGCCCCAGCTGATTCAAGGGACCCTGGTGGGGGTGCAACAAGTCAACATCTCGTAGGCCATTCGGCAGTGCTAGGAGCAGCGTCCTCTGTTGGAGACGCAGCCCCCGGCGCGTCGAGGACTAGCGGGTTGGGTAGAGACGGTCCAAGGGATCAAGCCGATGTGAGAGTGCAAGTGACGGCTTTAGCGGAAATGGTTCAGCAGCTCTCCCAATTGGTTGCTAATCAAGTGGCTCCGCCACCTCCGCCTCCGGCCGCACCACCTCCAGCGCCTCCCATGCCCCTTGCAGGGGCGCCGCCTCTGCCAAAAGCTGGCAACGGCACTCATGTTCCGCCCAGTACCAATCACAATGTTGGGAGGGTTGTACTCGTCATCCCCACAAGCGCCATCGGCGGCAAGCTCCGACACATCATCAGACTCTGATGGAGATGATGGTACCCCACAATGTCGAGTTTGCGGCGGCAGCCATGAAGACACGGATTGCCCATACCTCACCATGAATGGTGGTGGGGGAGGTGGGGGAGGCTCTGGCCAGTTCCCCAATGCAGACCCGTCTCAAGCTGCCGATCCCAGTGTAGGCATGACCGCCGTAGATCACGCCGCACATGAGGAGTCCGTTGTTCGCGTCAAGGACCTCAAGGATCTCGTGTTACCATCCCCTCCGGAGAACGCTGGACAGGCTAGAGGTTTCGTCAACCAAGTTTTGATGGCCATCGGTCGACTCCAGAAGACCCCCGGAGATGAAGTTTACCAGTGGGCCCAAGCATGCATGTCCTCCACCGAGCAAGAACTCATCGCAGACAAGCGTTTCCCACGGTTAGATCGTGAAGTAGCCGCAAAGCTCCTTAAAACCTGCCGTAAAGGTAAGTTCGGGCTCTTGTTTCAGACTATGGTTGAACAAGAGAGGATCTCGTCAGGTGGGATGCCCGTAGGGAGAATCATGTTGCGTGCTATCTTCAAGCACTTTCAGTTGGAACGAGGTAGGCTCGGAACCTTAGGAGGTCGCAACTTGTTAAAGTTGTCTCTTGCAGGCCCGTCCCTTGCTGACCTGGATGCCTTTCGGGAGAAGTACGTTTACGTGCTGACCGCAATTCCCGTGGCAGAACAACCCAGGGAAACAACCTTGTTTGATCACCTGTTGGATGAGCTGGAAAAGTGCACCGCGCTGAAGCCTAAGGTAGAAAAGGCACGGGAAGCCCCCTTCGGCAGCCACCGTAGGAAGCCGGAATGGTTGTGGTCCAAGGTTGATCTAGCATTGGAGCTCCATCAGGACAAGCGGAACAGGGATGAGTTTGACAAAAGTCTTCAAATCAAGCCAGCCGTTATGTCCCAGGGGAATAATTCTAATGCCATGCCCGCAGCAAGCAGCGAAGACAAGCCCAAGAAGAGTAAGAAGAGCAAAAAGGATAAATCTGCTGGCAGCCCCTGCGCCGAAGGTTAAAGCTCCAAAGCCGCCTCCTCCTAAAGCTAATGCAGCTCCAGCCCCCAAGGGTAAAGGTAAGGGCGGTTCGAACGATAACCTTACTCCTAGGTCTAAGGCCATCAGTAAGACAGCCACTATGACCGCGGCGGAGAAAGCCAAGATGCCATGCATGTTTTATGCCTATAATTCGTGCAAGGCCAAGCAGTGTGCATTTCTCCACAGTGATACCAACAAGTACACTGGTCCCAAGCCCAAAAGTTTGTTGTCCCCGCCGCCGCCAAAGGCGAGTGCAGCTGTTGCACAGCTCATTCCGGCAATGGCAAGCGTCGCTTCCGATGACAATCGCATTAGTTGGCTCTGGGATACTGCCGCAGGGAGACACTTGATCGGACGTCAAGCTTTGAATAGCAACATGATCAAGTGCGTGCGCGAGAGCAGCACACCCGTAGGTTTTGCGACTGGGGGTGGTGCCCAACAAGGCACTACTTCATTAGGGTTCGAGGACAGCCGAGTGATACCTGCTGAAGAACAGGTGTACGTCCTCCGTGATTGCCCACCAGCGCAATCCATCGGGAAGACCGTAATGGATCAAGGACACCTATTCATTTGGGATCCACGTGAAAATGTTCCATACCTTGTTCCCCCAAAGGACATCAATAGGTGCAAGATTAACGTGCCCCGCAATGCGCGCATTAATGCATCTAGGGTAGTGGAATACGTTCCCCAGTATGATGAGGTGGTAAAGCCCAAGTTGGCAGAGTCGTCCACTCACCTCTGGCCGATTGAAGCCGCTGCTATGAGCGCGGCCGAAGACGATGTCGTTTCTCTGTGCGATGACTCGTGCCAAGCGTCAGATGAAGGTGAGATAGATCAGGTTCCTGTGAACATGCTAGCGGCCGAGGAAGCCCCTCCTCCCGAGGACGAACTTCCATTGATCGCCTTCGGGGATGGCGACCCGACACATGATACTGCGTTGAAGGAGCAAGCAAAATCTCCTGAGCACATGAGGTCCCATTTCCCTAAGAACCCGTTTTGCAAGGTGTGTTCAATCTCAAAGACCACTTCTGCAAGGGTAGCGCACAAAAAGGATGCTAGATCAGACGACAAAGTCGATGTCCCAACCGCACCATTTCAGCAGTTGGCTACCGATTCTGTGATTCTTGCCATGGGCGATGAACATCTCGGAGTAGGTTTCGGTGGAATCAAATCTCACCATGTAGTACGTGATGTTTTCTCAGGCGTTCGCCTTGCCTACCCTGTGAGTAGGCGGGACACGCAAGCGCATGTCAAAAACTTCCGTCAGTTCATGGGCCTTCGGGCCACTGATTCGCCGCCAACATGTCTAGTAAAAATGGATGCAGCAGGAGAGCTCGAAGGAGCGGCCCACGAAGTCGGTCTCGTCCCCGAGACAAGCTTACCGAACAGGTGGCCACACAACACCGTTCTGGAGCGCGACATTCGCGAAGAGAAGGAATGCTGCCGCAGCATCCACTTGCAATCAGGGTTGCCCTATTCGTTGCATACGTTTAGTTACCCATTTGCATGTCTCTCCATGTCGTTTGACAGGCCTGCTCCATTCAGCCCAGGGAAAACCCAATGGGAAGCCCTCACCAAGGAAAAGTTCCAAGGTAAGAGATGCTGTTTCGGGCAATTGGTTTGGTACAGAACCAAGACTCCTGGCAAGCGCACTCTCGATCCGAACATGGCGCCAGCGCTCTTTTTGGGTTGGAGGATCGATCCGGGGTTGCGGTACCGTAACGTGGTCAAAGTCATGGACTATGAAGCCTTCCGCAAAGATGGTTCCATTTCCGTTCACGATGTTCCCGAACCGGAATTGTTCGTTGAGGTCGGACCCCCAAGCTTTCCGATTGCATCAGCAGCAGATAGAGCATTGCATGGTGGCAAGACAGACGGGTCAGATCCCCCACCTTTGCCCCTGCGAGAGGCGCCCTTTGGTGCCCCACCGACTCCATCCGCTGTCAAGTCAAAATCCGTGTACATAACTGTTGAGAGGATCATCAAGTTCAAGGAAACGCCAGGTTGCCGTGCATGCACCGGTCATTCCAAGATTCACAGTGCCGAATGCAAGAAGAGGTTCTCCGAACTTGTTTCTGCAGATCGAGCTGAAGCGGCTGCAAAAAGCGCTGCCAAAACTGAATCTAAGGAACCCATTCCCAGTGTTCATAGTGAAGGGGATGAGGAGCTAGCTAGAGCAATCCACGCATCCGAGCATGGAGAGGATCCTAAGATAGCAGTTAGTGCAGAAGACGTTGCGCATGAATTTGATGCAGCCGAAGCTGGGGAGCCCGCTCCCTCAAGACCCGGTGCCTCATTTTTCGATACCGCGCCAGCGACAGCCGCTACATCGCAAGGTGAAGACTTTTGGGTGTTCAAAGAAAATGCCAACTGTTTGGTTCG
The DNA here is from genome assembly GCA_963377175.1 of Effrenium voratum. Taxonomy (NCBI): domain Eukaryota; class Dinophyceae; order Suessiales; family Symbiodiniaceae; genus Effrenium; species Effrenium voratum. The sequence continues at coordinate 51,740 of CAUJNA010000338.1, read as the reverse complement.
ATACCATATCATGCCAAGGCAAAATCTTTTTACCCCAAAAGAGGTCGAGGATTGCCCCCAGAGAGATTCACTGCAGCTCGCACCACTCGTGCCGTGTTTCAGAGGAGCAAAGCAGACAACATCCACGATGGTTGGTTTGGTAGCCGACCTAATCGCTCACTTGGGGACGCATGGACCGGGTTCACAGTGTTCAAGTTAAAACCCATTCAGTCCGATTGTGTTATCACCACAGGTGCAGCCGTGATGTTAGACTCCGTACCGCCGACACCTCTCACCGAAGCGTCAAAGAACGGTCGTCCGAACACATTGCCAATTTTTGGCATGCCGTGCAGCGCAGAGGTTGAAGCTCCACAGCGCAAGCAGTTTGAGGTCGGAAATCATCGTGCACGCAAGAGACAAGCACGCATTGACAAGTTGCCTGTGATGTTCGAATACGCATGTTCACCAGAGTCCAACATGGGTCGCGTGTTTGAAGGTCTAGGCATACCTCATGTTAGGCTGGCTAAAGAGTTTATCGACCTTAGCACAGATGAAGGAGAAATCCAGTTGCAGTCGCAGATTGAAGGTTGTGATAAACCCAATCTCTGGGCTGCAATTCCCTGTACATCAGGTTCAGCATGGCAACGCCTTAATAAGGCCAAGTTAGGAAGCCAGTTCAAAAAGAAACTGAAGCAAAAGGTTAAAGAGTCGAGAGAGTTGTTCTCCAGATTCAGACGTCACGCAGAGACTGTCCTCCATCAGGGGGGTAGTGTTTCGTTTGAATGGCCAAGGGATTGCGACAGCTGGGCTAGGGATGATGTTTCTGCATTCTTTAGAGAATACGCACACGTCTTCACCCCAGCGACCTTCCATGGTTGCGCCCTAGGTCTGAAGGACAGCAATGGCTATCCCATCAAGAAGCCATGGAAAGTCATGACCAGCAATAGCACACTCGCATCCGCACTAGGTGCATTCAAGTGTCCGCACGAAAAAGGGTATAAACATTCGCTTGCAGCAGGTAACAAGACCGCAAAGACCGCTTTCTACCCCGAAGGCATGTGTCTCACAGTTGCCCGTGCGCTGTATCCGACAGTTCAACCCGTTGTGCCTGCGATGCCTGTCCAAGTGCCATTGCCTCTCGATCACCGGGAACGTGAACAGCAGTTGAAGCACATATCCCCTCTCTCTGGTTTGGAAGATATAGGTGTTGCTGTTGAGTCCGATGAAAAGTGTCACGACATCCTTGAACAAGTTCTTGATGTTGAAAATCTCATCGCACATTCCCTAGGACAAGTCAAGGAGGAGAAGGATCCTGAGATCACCGCAATGGTGACCAGACTCTTGTCACGTGCCGAAATGTTGGCTTCCCCGGAAGCCCTTGAAGCCGTTCGACTTGAAGCCACAGGCTTGGAGAAAGCCGGTGTTTGGGATCTAAATTCAGTCCGAGAGTATGATCAAGTCGCTGCTGAGGCGCGACGATCCAGTATAAAAGTTCATTTCGGGCAGTTGATGTCGTTAGCATCCGTCAAGTTCGCCGAACTCGCGAAACACCTTCAGAAGATGAAAGGTAGGATTGTGTATCGCGGAGACTGTGCGAAAGACGAACATGGCGCGGCAGCTGTCTACCAAGAGTTGGGAGCAAATCCCACGAGCGTACAAGGTCTTAGGCTTATGTGCAAGCCCTGCTGAAGTCCAAGTACCAAACTTGGATCACACTCCCGCCTGAGCTCCGGCCAAGGTGGTGGCGCGAGCGTTTCGTGAAACCTGTGGTTTTGCTCGTTAACGCTCTTTATGGGCATCCTGACGCTGGCGGACTCTGGGAGGCACACCTCAAAGGGTTCATTAGTGAACTTGGAGGGCGTGAGGTCGCAGAGTTTCCTGGAAACTTCTGGTTCAAGGAGTCCGGGTTACTTCTCTCGACATACGTCGACGACTTGACGTTGGCCGGCCCCAGCCACCTTCATAAAGACTTCTGGGAAAAGTTAACAAGACTGGTTGATATAGAACCCCCAGAAGACATATATCGGGTGCTAGGCAGGAATCACCTTTTGATAGATGCTCCAAAGGACCCAACTGAACCCGATCTTAATGCCGCAATGGGCAGATTGAAAGGGGGCATGGCGTTCGACATGCGGGATTATGCCCGTCAAACGGTGGCATTATATCTTGAGGTTGCACAGCTAAAAAGTGAAAAGTTGCGTGATGCCACCACTCCATTCTGTCCTGCTGGATCCCTTGATCCTGCAGATGACGCCTTGGAGGGTGAGCTCGGCTTCGCCGCTTGCCGCGTGTTGATGAAAGCCTTATGGCTCGGCCGTTTGGCACGCCCAGACCTGGTCAAGCCCATTGGCGACCTTGCCTCATTTGTTCAGAAATGGTCTAGAAACTGCGATAAGCAGCTACATAGGCTTGTATGCTACATAAACAGCACGGTCAACAGCACGCTAGTAGGCACAGTTCAAGATTCGACTGAGGATTTGCATCTGTCTCTCTATGTGGACGCCGATTTCGCTGGAGAACGAGACGCAAAATCCACGTCCGGAGGATTCTTGATTTTGAGTGGTCCGCACACGCATTTTCCACTTGCGTGGGTGTCCAAAAGGCAGACCTCGGTCTCCCGATCGACAACCGAGGCGGAGATCGTATCTCTCGCATACTCCCTTTACCAGGAGGCGCTTCCTGCGCTCAGCTTGTGGGAGCTGATCTTGGACCGACCATTCCATCTCAAGATCCACGAGGACAATCAGGCGACTATCCTCGTAGCGAGAAAAGGTTTCTCATCCAAGCTACGCTGTGTCCAGCGAACGCACAAGGTGAACCTCGCGTGCATCGCAGAGCAGCTTGAAAGCGAACACATCTCGATAGAATACGTCCAAACCGACATGCAGTCAGCAGACATCTTCACGAAAGCACTTCCACCCAACAAGTGGGACCATGCCATCCGGTTGCTCGGCATTCGTGTTGACCTTCCAGAGAAGCTTGAAGACGTTCGTGAAAGTAGAGCCGCTAAAGCAGCTGCCTAGTGCGCTGCAGCATGTCCGCAAATTTCCAAAAGTGTGCAAAGTGCCTGGGCGATGCTTGAATAACTTGCGTCAGTCGTTGTGATGTAAACTTGACTTCAAGTTGGCGTGGTAATGCGCCCAAGACACTCCCTCAGTGCCGTCAATGAGGGGGGAGTCAATTATCACGATGACATTTATGGCCCAGAGGTACATGAGGTAGGTTCTCATGTAGTCAGTTGCATGTTGTACATTCAAGTCAATGCCAGAGCATGATCCAATCACTGCTTTGGCTCAAGTGCTGAAAACAGCGCGTTGCACGCGCTAACCCCAAGGTTAAGGGAGAGGTCGCAGTCACGGAGGGGTTCGTTCCTTTTAAGGTCCCGGGTTCCCCCGTTGTTGACAAAACTGTGTTTCCCTCTCCTTTGAGTAAAATAACATATTTTTTTACATCTATTATCAGTTATGACAACCCGTTCTATATTTTCTACTTCATTTATTATATCAATATAATCCGAATAACTCATATTCATATAAATAATAAGATAAAATAGTTATTTAATCTTATTATTTTCATGCATAATAGAATATTGGTGGGGCTCAGCACTGGGGTTTTCTTTACAATGCATCAAACTAATTAGCTTCAATGCTTATTGATTGAAAACAATGGAAAGCCTGTTCCATTTTTATGATATTCACTGCCAGCATATCATAAAAAAGATGTTCCATTTAATATTACATAGAATATGTATTTAAACTGTTTTCTTTAGTAAGTTTTATTGCAGTTGATAGACTAACATCTTTAATATTAATATCAATAACTTCCTCTACACTATTTATCATTTCATTTTTATACATATCGGGATAATCTTTCATAAAATTTACTAACTTTCTAAAATTAAAATCTAGGTTATTGTCATTTTCAATTGAGGACTTGGATACTACGATATTTTGTTTTTTAATTGCAGATAAAAAGTATAACATTGTATCATAATATATTTGTTCAGTGTCGGGCACTAAGATATCACCAAATTTATATATCCTCCGAATACTAGCCACTTCACTTAAATTAATAGATTCTATAGCCATTATGATATAATTATATTATATTCTTTATTTAATAAGTATTTATAATATTATTTTTATTATGCCTGATGTAAAACCAATTGATGAAATCAAATAGGACTTTAAGCAAAGCAAGCACGAGGTCGTCCCTAAATTGCCGATGAGAGCGATGATTGTGGGCCCGTCAGGCTCTGGAAAATCGACGCTACTTGTATCAATGATACTTGATATTTATAGAGGAGCATTTGAAAGAATTTTTATCTGGTCTCCATCTGTAAATTTGGATAGTATTTGGTTGCCTGTTAAAAAATACATTAAAGAAGGTTTGAAAGTAGATAATGATAAAGAACCGTGTTGGTGGGATGAGTTCAATGTTGAAGATTTAGAAAGAGTTATAGAAATCAGAATAAAATAATTGAATACCAGAAAAAACAAGGAACGAAGAAATTATTTAATATTTTGGTAATTTTGGATGATGTATCTGATAATCCAGCAATAACAAGAAATAACAAATTGTTAAATTCTTTATTTTGTAGAGGTCGTCATAGTGGAATATCAACACTTGTCAGTCTTCAAAAATCATCAACCGTACCACCAATTATTAGGGTAAATATAAGTCATTTGTTTTATTATACAGTTAGAAATTTTAAAGAGATAGAAATATTGCAAGATGAATTATCAGCAATTGTTAGAAGCGATAATTTACATGAAAGCAAGAAACTAATTTATAAAATATATGAGACTGCCACTGATGAACCGCATAGTTTTTTATATATTAACCTTTTAGAAAAGAACCCAGATAAAATGTTTATGAAAAAGTTTTCTCAATATTTGAAAATTACTAATTAATTAATTAAATAATTAAATAATTAAACATATTATATTATATGATATTTTATGATTTACCAATAGACATTAAAAACATAGTATTATCTTATAATTTAGGTGATGTTAGATTTTTAAAAATAAAAAATAGTAATATTGTTAAAAAAAATATTAATAAATATAAACCAGTTTATAAGTCTTACACATTAAATAACATACATTATTTTGAAATTGATAATATTAATATTAATAATGGAATATCATATATTTTTAATTTAAGTGAGTTAGATGAATTACATAAAAAATATAAACCATTAAAATTATTTATTGAATATAATGCACTTGCTACCTATAGCTCGTTTACTCATTTGAATCATGTTTGTAATCGAACTTTAATACCAATTAATTTATTTGATATTTATTATTTTCTTAATAAAGACCTTCACGAAGTTAAATTAGTGTATGGAAGAAGTAATCCGGTTGATCTTATTTCAGTACAAATAAAAAAAATAACTATCAAAGTTATCAATGATGGTGGACAACGTATTAATGATGATTTTTATTTTTGTCTTTAAAATTAATAGCATTAAGATTATGGCTTAATGTTATTAATTCAAAATAATGAATAATTAGAGATTTGAACCGGTAATCTATAAATTAATTTGTCACTTTTTACTGTCTCCAGTTTTTCTAATCTTTCACTCATTTGCTTAATTGCGTTCAACTGTAATTTATCAATATTACTTAAATCTAGTTGTTCTACATCAATATCATTGATTTTATCAATACTTGAAGTTTCAACGTTACTATTTGAATTACCCATTTATATATTATTATTTTAGATTATAATATAATAATAAATACTCACAGGAATTAAAATAGACCATAATAATCCCCAAGAAACGAGGTCCAGTGCCTTGCTATACTTATCTATTCGTCTGTGGAATTTTCCTTCTCTTCTTTGTTTTTTTAATTCTTTAATATATTCATCAAATTTAGAATGACTAAAATTACATTCTTTATTATTACATTTATCTAATGTAAATTCATCTTTATTTAATTTAGTAATTTTACAACCGCAATAGCATACTTTTTCTCTCATACTATCATTCTTAAATAATACTTCTATTTTAACTTTCCTGTCAATGTCCATATATATATCTAGATATATTAATTATTGATTTAATTATTTATATATTTATTTATTTATATATTTAAAATATTTATTTTTTTCTTTTTTAAATTCCTTAATTTCTTTTTCAAGTTTATCTACTTTATCATTTAATTCTAACACTGCTTTATGAACTAGCACGGGTAAAACTAAATAATTCAATCCTAAATACTCTCTGTCTTTACTAACAACATTTTCAAATTCTTTAGGGATTGCTTTTAACACTTCATCTGCTATATATCCTATATGAGTTTTACCGCCATCATTTCTATCGTGTTTTTTAAACTTTTTCGGTTTAAATGTCTTAATAACATTCATACAATTAGATTCGATATTGTCTATATCATATTTCAATCTTGAATCAGATGAATCCACAAACGTTCCGTTGCTGGTTACTGTTGTTGCTGTTAAATCTATATTAGTTCCTGTTGATGGTTCAATTAAATTACACAACATTTTTTTCGTTCCTGCAACTGTTACATTTTCATTAAAAGTCGATGGAGCATTATTTGTAAAACTTTCAGTATTTACTGTAGTTCCAAATGTCTTATCAATAGATAATAAAACTGAAGGTGTACTTGAAGCATCTGAAACTCTAAACGCAGTGTTTGATGTTCTGAATATTACATCAATTGTAGATAAATTAGTTCCATCATAATAAGTTGATATTTCCGATGTTCCCATTTTAATATCAGTTCCAGTAGTCATTGAAATATTATCCAAAAATGAAACCGTTGTTAAATCAAATGATTGAATGGTATTAGTTGCTAAATATGCGTTTTGAACTGCTAAGTTAGTATCAACAGTTACTAATGTTCCACCATTAGGTGCTATATGATTACTTCTTAATGCTCCATTAGTTTTAACATAAACATCATCAGCAAATAAATTACCCATAAAATCAGCAGTAGCAGTATTAAAAGTCCATCCGCTAGAAATATTAACTGCTCCAACTATGTTAGATTGAACAGCAGGGTCTCCACAAATAAACCTAATTGAAGAATTAGCATCACTATTCCTCATATCAAAAGATGAAAAAGCACTAACATATCTATATAATTCACAATTTGTATCAATTGTTAATTTACCATCAGTATCAATATTAACATTATCACAATTAACAGCAGCATTTGTATAAATATTACCTAACACATCTATAGGTTTACTAAAAATAGTTTTATTAACTAATCCATCACACATCATATATTGGTTACTGGCATTAGTAATATCGCCAACAGAAAGAGAAACAAAATTAGGATGATGCATATAAAAACCTTCTATTGCATCTGGTGTATATGTTTCTAAATATGGTTCTAATCCATTTATTGAAGTATTGATATTATCTATTTTTGTTTTAATATCCGTTGAAAAATCATTATTTGTAAATAAATTTCCTTTCATATAAACAGCACCTTCAAAATATGATGTTCCGTGCATCTGCGCAAAATTATATGAAGTATGAACATTACCATTAATTGTAATTCTTGAAGCATTATTAGGTCTTCCAATAATAACATCTCCTGTATTCCATCCTAACCATAATCTATAAGGAGTAGCACCTTCTAACCCTTGATAAGAGTCTAACTGACATCCTCGTTTAAACTCGAGTCTTTGGTTACTAACTGCGTCCTGGATTCTAAATATTGGATTAGTATTATCTGTTAAACTAAGTATTAATGGAGAGTTTACTGTTTGCGCAGTTGTATTAACTTTGTCTAATTTTTGACTTATTACTGTATCTTGTGCGCTATCATTTGTAATTATTGAATTAATTGTATTTGTATTTCCTGTTATTAATCCACTTAATCCATCTGATTGTAAAACATATCTAGCGTCAGAACCTGCTATATCTAAAATAGATGAACACGAAAATAAACCTGATACTTGTAAATTAGATAATATTGTAGTATTATGATTTAATAATATTTTATCATTTTGAAAAGTTGAAGAATTATTAATTTCTACATCTCCAAAACCTCTTTGATTTAAAAACATAGTTGCTCCACTTAAATTTCCATAAACATAACTATCAAAATAATTATTATACATTTCAAAGAAATTATTATACTTTCCAAAATTTGATATTTTGAGAATTGAAGTAGTTGTTATATTATGAATTAATGTATTATTTAATACTGATGTATTTAATTTATCTGTTAATAAATTATTAGTTGTTATTTTATTGTAATATAAATTACTATCAAATGAACCTGTTTGTAATTGAGATATTAAATGAGAATTTGATGAAATATTATTAAAATTAGTTGATACAGTAGAATTTAAATTATTTATTAAATTTGTATTTGATGAAATATTATTAAAATTTGTATTAATTAAATTAGTATTTGAAGAAATATTATTAAAATTACTTGTCATAGTAGAATTTAAATTATTTATTAAATGTGTATTTAATGAAATATTATTAAAATTTGTATTAATTAAATTAGTATTTGAAGAAATATTATTAAAATTACTTGTCATAGTAGAATTTAAATTATTTATTAAATGTGTATTTAATGAAATATTATTAAAATTTGTATTTGAAGTTATTGTCAGATTACCTATTAAAAAGAATTTGAACTAATATTATTTGATAATACATTAATTTCTGTTTTGTCATATGTTTCAGTTATATCATAAAAATTAGCATTTATCTGCTCCTTTGTATAGGTGTCTGCTTGGTCTGCTTTACTATCTAATACTGTTTGAATGTCAGATTTACTCGCGTAAAGGTCTTCTATATCATTGACTGCTCCATCTTTTACTTGCCTAATTCTATTTGCTGTAATATCAAAGATATTCATTAAGTTTTTGCTCATAATATTATATTATTAATTAGAAAATTAATAATATCATATTTTTTATTTAATCATAAAATGTTACAGAATTTGAACGGATTTCAAGGATACATTCGTGCACCATTAGCATGTAAAGTCTCTCTGCCATGTAATTGTTATTATACAATGTTGAACTTTCCATCGCCTTTATTTTCACAACCATATTTGAGTTATTTTTTAAATTCATCCCAGTATAATTTGCCGATTCGAGTTTCTGCAAATTAAAACCGAACATAAAAGCGTGAGACCTATAATCTTCTGCACTAACTAACATGGGTTTGTCAGCACAATGCATCAAATGGACATATGCTTCACGAACACCTTGAATTTCTTGACTCGGAATAACTTGATTACCAATTATCAAAGAAGCAGACAGATCATATTCGGGGTCATAAAAACCTTTATCAAGTGATACAACACCTAACGGGTGATACATACGTAGATATTCTTTTAACAGTTCTCCATATCCTCCTGTATAGATTTTTGGTGTGGTATTTGAAAAAGAAATAAACAGTTTATTTAATTTAGATACATTGCGGACAATAGTTGTGAATATTTCAGTTGATGTTGATGCTGTTTGTTCTTGTAGGGTTTCAGTTTCAAAAGTAATAGGGAGAGAACCAGTTTCTAAAATTTTTGAATATTCGGCATATAGACTATCATCGATCGTATAAACGTTGCCTTTGAATAATGGCTTGGTCACAGACCACTCTATACTCGTATTTGTATCAGTAAAAAGTCCTGTTCTATTAACAATTGGTTTTAATACATCAGTTGTTAAATATAATTCAATCGTGATGGGACAATAAGATAAAGGTATCCAGTTTTCACAAGTCTTGAAACATTTTAAGTTTAAATCAAAATAGACATTGGCACTTTTACCTGCTTTAATTCCTCTATAATTACCATTGGTTACATTTCTAGTTACTGCTTGGGTAGTAGAAGTTCCAGTAGCATTACAAACTAAAAACCGTCCATCGTGATTGAGTAGACTATTTCCAAAACCCAATGCTTCATCAATTCTTTTTTCTTCTGATGATTTTAATACATCTTTCATTGCACTCGCACGAGAAAGAGAATTTAAATCACATACAATGACATCACCCATTAACACACGCACCCTATCAAAGAAACCGGCTGTGTCAATTGGTCGAAGTTCGTGATTTGCTGTTTTATCAGTGTTGTTTAGAGTAAATCCTAATAATAGAGATGGTAAGGACAACCATTGGTTAGGTGGTCCAGTAATGTTAAATCTAATTACAGAATTTGTATCAGCGGTATAAGTAGAAACCGATGAAGGGTAAAAGTTTTTACTTTCTTTTGACCGAACATAAGAACCGCCATCTTTTAATTTAAATCTTAAATTCTTTTCAACAAGGACATCTTCAATATCTAATGTTTCCATAACTTATATATTTAATAATAGAAAAATATTAATTATTCTATTATTAAATTAATTTATTTTAAAGTGCGAATAATCTATAACTTCTTTTTTAGATTTTTTATTTAATAGTTTTTTAGATTTATTTTTAATATTATTATTTTCAACCTTATAATTAGGTTCGCGTTCATCTTCTACAATCTTTTTAATGTCATCATAACTGACTTTCTTTTTAGGATTTATAGTATTTTTTATATCATTATTAGGCATTATATATAAGACTACAAAATTTCCTTTACAGGTTCAATGCTTCTTGATACATCCTTGCCAGTATCACCATATAATGAGTGTTGATGATTTGTTAATGGGTTAAAACCTCCTCTATTTGATGTTATACTGCCTCTATCTAAAATACTGACTATATCTCCAAAATTTCGTATGCTTGTGTAGTTGTCATCGTTTTTGTTTGACATTGAAATAAAAGGAGCACCGTAAGTAGTTAATCTAATATTTCTATCAGGGTTATTTTGTAAATATTTAGCACTCGCACTACTACCCAATGAATGTGAAATAACTTCACTAATATTATGGTTTTCATCAAGTATATCGCTAATATCTCTATACCTTTCACTGAATGAATTTAAACCAAATGGAATTGTAATATCACTTAAAATATCATTAATATTTGATATAATATTAGACTTACCAAATGTTCCAGCAACATATAGTTTATTATTATCTAAATAATAACCTTTACCATTTGTATATGCTTTGTTTAATCCTTCTGTGTCAGATAAATTATTATTATATTTAGGTTTGAATAATGATTTTCTTGTTGAATTTCATTAATTATTTTTCTATACATTTCGCTATGACCTTGATGAAGTGGATTGTATGATTTTAATTTTCCTTCTTTTAAATAATATTTATATTTATTTTTCATATATAATTAAATTATAAAATTTCTAAATAATTAATATAATGAGATTTCGTAAAATATATATCAACAGTGCTTATCGTGATTTAAATGACAGTCAATCTACATCAGATTTTGTTATTAATTTAAGAGAGCAACAAGAATGCGGACCAAATACTAAAATGATTTGTCACGAAGTATCTATCGCTAATTCATTTTATCCAATTGAAGATAATTTAAATAACAGATTATATTTAACATTAGGAGGGATATTAATAGGAGCACCAGTATATTATTTTATTGTAGCACCTGATAAAGGTAGTTATGTAGGTAGTGAATTAGCAACCGAATTACAAAATAAATTGAACACTGCAACCAATGGGACCGATGGAAACAGTAACTTTTTTACTTGTAGTTATTCAATAAAAACAAATAATATAACTATAAGTTGTAATTATATTTCTTACTTTTTTGTAATCCATACAGATAAAGAGTTACAAACTAATTATAGTTTTGGTGTTGATTATGATAGAGATTATCCTAATAGTATTAATGACATTTTAGGAAATACTACCGAAAAAATAAATACTACTGCAGACCCGTTTGTTAGTAGATTTATATCATTTTTACCTGTTAAAAATATTTATATTCATTGTAATGAAGTAAGTAACGGAAACCAGTTATGTAGTTTTGGTACTTCATCAATAATAAAGAAAGTACCAGTTTTAACATCATTCGGCAACCTCATATATGATAATGAACTAATTTTAAATGATGCTAATGATGTTAGTATGCGTTCATTGAATAGACTTCATTTTAGATTTACTGATGCATCGGGTAGAGTTTTAAATATGAATGGAACAACAAGTAGTTTTAGTTTAACATTTTTTGAAGGTTAGAAAAGCATATATTAAATATTTTAATATAAATATTTGTTATATACTAATTATATGGTTAAAAATATTGAAATAGTAGATGTAGGCAGTGAAAATAATGAAGCACCTAAAGAAGTAGAAGACAGTAAAGAAGAACATATTATTAATAAAAAAAGGAAGAAGTAGAAACTAATAATATTATAAATGAAGAAAATAATAAAGACAATACACCAGATAATAATATAGACGAACCACCAAAGCAAGAATTAAAATCTAAAACATACTCAACTGAAAAAGTGGAATGTCCAAAATGTAAAAAATATTTAACAAAATACACTTTCAGATATCGTCATAACTGTATTGGAATACCAGTTAAAAAAGAACCAGACCCTAACAAAGTTGTCCGTAGAAAAATTATGCATCCTGCACAAGCAAAAGAATTTGAGAATAACGTATATGAAAAAGTCAAAGATAATATTCCAAAAGTGGATGAACAAGAAATAGAAAGAAGAGTTGAAGAAAGGTTAAAACAACATATAGAAAGCACAGCAAATAAAGTGATTGAAACTGCAAAAGACCGGGTGGAAGCAGAGCTTACACCCTTCGCCGCAGCGCGGCTCCGGTATAATAATATTAAAATGGAACGAGATAATAAAAATATACAGAAAATTAATAATTTAGCAAATAAAATTATTTAATCTAATTATTATTATATAATGATTATTGATAAAAAACAATTGCTTATGCGTCGTAGAGAAATTTATGACAACGTTGTAAATAGAATAACAGAACCACAAAATAAAGACAAACCGAATATCAGTGATGTTATTGATAGAAAAGCAGTTTTTGAAACAAACAAACCAAAAAAGAAGAATAAATATAAATCAACTCAACATTACTATTATGAAGGAGACAACAAGGCACACCAACCTAATTACACATATTTGAAAGAATTACAAGAACAATTAGAACGTCATAGCGCTAAAAAAGATTATGCTGTATTTCAAAATAAAAGAAGATATCAAGAAGAAGCACAGGCGTATTTTAATGAAATCCAAAGGTTGGAAAGTGAAAAATTGAGACATCACCCATCAAGTGAAACAGGTAAATCATATTCAGAAATGATTAAGAAGAAGAAAGGAATAATCAATCAATTAAGACAAGATTTTGATTTTGAAAAAAATAATTAAATTAATTAATTAGATTAATAAATATAATCTAATTAATTTAATATACTAATGAGATTAGACAATGCACAGATGAAAACATTAAAATCACAATTGAGATTAAGACCGTCTTATAATGAACTGATAAAGGAAATTACAAAGGAAGAATTTAAAAATAAGAATATAAGAGATGTAATAGACAGAAACGCTTATTATTTTCGTGATAGTCCATTAGGAACAGTTTATGATAATAATACAGTAGATTTGAGACAACAACACTTTAAAAAAATGTTAGATGGAGAAAATCAAACAACATATTTTGATATGGCAAGGGATGATGAAATGGATGATTTAAGAGACGGTTCAATACAAACACTAAGTGCCACAATGGATGATGCAGAGGAACAACACGAACGACAAATCAGTCAAATTTCAAAAAGACTTAGTAGTGAACAAATAGCAGACCTACACCAACGAGCACAACGAGCAAGACAATTAGAAGGACAAGAGGGGAGAAGACCAAGTATCCAGTCAATGATGACCGCAAAATCAAACGACTCTGAAGACTTACCACCACTGGAAGAAATAACCACTGAAAGAATGACAGCAGAAGCCACATCAAAAGAATATGTTAAAGGCCTTGTAAATCGTCAATCAAAAGATGTAGCAAGGAAAGTGGCATCATCATTTGTCAAACAAATTACTGAAAATAAAGCAAAAGAGTTGCAAGAAAGAAGAGAACAAACAAGGGACAGCGCTGACATTTCATCCACAGTCCCACAAAGACAAACAAGAACACATAAGGAAACCATTGACTACTCAACTGATATAAACCATTGGAAGGGAAGCACAGTAAGTGAAGAAGACTTATTATTTCAATTACATTTAAGAGGAGCAGGACTTACTGAAGAACAGGAACAACAATATTCAAACACAAAGAAAAAGGGCAAAGGAAAAAAGGAAACAGGTAGAACTTATTTAGTTGGACTGGTGGAGAAACTCATAAACAGTGGCAAATGGACAACAAGGGTAAATGATGAACTACTAAGAAAACGAATGGGAGATTGGAGAGTTATGAAAGGAAAAGGTAAAGCATCAGAGAGTGTTCCGACACAAGAAGAAAAAACACAAAAAGAAAAAAGAGAGGCGCAATTTAAAGAACTTGAAGACAAGTTTCCGCTAAATGACTATTCACAAGTTGATTTAACCAATATATCATTCACTGATATGACAGCACTGTTTTCTTATGCTATTAAGATAAAAAAGTCGGTTTCAGAAAAAACAGCAAACGAGTATAAACAATTAAAAGAAGATATGATTAATGTTGTTCATGGTGGTGGATTATCAGTTGAAATTGCACAAAAATACAAAACCAGGAAACTTGAAGATAAAGATAAGATTAAACAACAAATAATAGACAACTTGAAGAGTTTATTTAGAAAAGAATTTAAAAGTAAAACTGGTTCATCTTCATCATAAACACATGAATAACAAATAAATAATCTATAATATTTAATAATGAATAACGCTAAATATTATGGATTAAGAAGAAGGAAAACATTTGATGAAATACTAAAGGAAGCAATGACAAGCAAAATGAAAACAACAGTTATATTGAAGAAATACAAAAATATATGTTATTGAATAATTTTGATTTTGATAAAATGGATTTAATGAATTATAAAAATAAAGAAAGATATATGAACGCACGAGTTATGACGGCAGACAAGGCAACACAAACGCTTAACAAAGAAAACAAGGCAACACAAACAGACCTACCAAATGATAAAGGAACACAAACTTATAATTTTGATGATATGACAAAACTATTAGGCGGTTCTTCAAAGAGTTTCAAAAGCAAATTGATAACCAAGGCTGAAGCAGAAGCAGAAGCATTTACATATGACCCTGATTTATATGATGATGACGATGATGATGATGATGATGACAAAAAAGATGATGACATTGATAAATATAGAAAGAAATTATTTATGTTGATGAGGATTATAGAATTTATGATGAGGTCAGGTTTTAGTATAGGACAAATAGTAGCACATTTAACATATCACACTACATTAACTACAATTCAAGGTTCTGAGTTATTAGTTAATTTAACAATGAATTCATTAGTAACATCATACGATATAGCAACTGCTATAATGAATTGGTTGAATACAAATGTTAGTGAGGAAGTTGAGTTAAACACAGAACCGCCTGTTAGTGTTCATAGTTCTCCACCTATCACTGTTAATAGTTCTTCAACACATACTGTTAATTCATCATCGTCGCGAAGCTCGCGAGCCTCTGGCGAGGCGTCATCAGAAGAAAATGCTAATTATGAAATAGCACCGTTGACTGACATTCCTGTCCCTACTGATGCTGAAAGTGAAGATGAAGATAAGGATAAAGATAAGAATAAAGAAAAACAATAAAATAATAATAATAATAATAATAAATAATAAAAAATAATAAACAAATAAAATAGAATTAAAATACCAGAATTTGTAAAAATGCCTTAAAGAAATAGCGACTTTATTCTATAAGATAAATGCCATTCTATAGCAGACACTCAGATGATGGAAGAGATAGATTGTTAGGAGGAATACATGATGAAGATGATTATAATGACTTTATGAATATGTTATTTATGAATAGTAGTTTTGCTGATGACATTGAAAGACATTATAAAAGTTCAGATGCTGATGTGTTGCCAAGTCCTACTGATAGCGAAGAAACAAAAGAAAATAAAGAGAAACAATATCAAAAGGATTATCATAAAAAATACTTTCAAGAAAAACTTAATAAACCTTATACATGTAATATTTGTGGGAAATCAATGGCCAACAGTTCTAACAAATCAAGACATGAAAAAAGTAGAAAGTGCCAGAGTACTAAAAATAAAGTCTAATTGGATTATATTAATTTAATGTTAATTTAATTAATACAATCCAATTTCAATATATGAGTAAACTAAGTAATGAGGAGATAATGAGCAATATCTATTATGATTTAGAAACAGGTTATGGTTCTAAACAAAGCTTATACAATCAAGCAAAAGAGAAAGGAGCAAGTGTAACATTAGAAGAAGTGGCAAAGTGGTTGAAGAAGCAACCTAACAAGCAAATAAAGCCGTATCAGAATTATAACAGTTTCTTAGTGCCATATGCCAGAGCAGAATTTCAAATAGATATTATGGATATGAAAATATTTAAGAAAGAAGATGAAGAACGCTATGCATTGATTGTAATAGATGCTTTCAGTAAATTAGGTTTTGTGTATCCAATGTTTCAAAGAGACAGTCCAAATGTTTTGAAAGGGTTGAAAGAAGCATTTAAAGTTATGGGTGAGCCTGTGGAAATCTTTTCTGATGATGATGGAGCATTTAAAGCAGAAGTAAAGAAATATTTAGATGATTTAGGTATAATACATAAAACAACGCTAACACATGCCAATATTGTGGAGAGATTGATTAGAACGATGAAAAAAGGAATAGGAGACAGAATGCACTTTACTAAAGGTAGATGGACTGATATGTTGAAACCTACACTAAAGAAATATAATAGCGCTATTCACTCATCAACTGGAATGAAACCAAATGAAGCGCATGATGATGACAACAGAGCAAATGTAAAAGCAAACCTTACACTGAAGCAAAAGCATATGAGGAAATATCCTAAATTATCAGTTTCAGACACAGTGAAAATATACCAAAAAGGAAAAGGTAATTATACATCGAGGAAAGAAACCAACCCAAAGTGGACAGAAAGGAAATACAAAATAGAAAAGATAGAAAAAGATATAACATTACAAACATACTATGTCTTGGAAGGATTGAAAAAGCATTATTTGCGCCATGAATTATTACTAATTGAAAATTAAAAATAATAATTTAGACTGATAATTAGTTATTTAGTTCTTAGAATTTTTTGACTTTAAAAAGACTTAAAGAGAAAAACCATAATTAAATTATATAGATAATAATATGAATAGAGATTTACCGCCAGATGAAAACACTAAAATAGTTAAGTATCTTCTTAAAGAAAATTTAGGAGAATACAAAGTAAATAATAAATGTAAAAAACTTAAAACCATAATTATAGGAAACAATCAGTATAGATATAATCCAGAAAAACCAATAAGCAATAGATTGAGTAAGAGACTTGAAGCAGTAAAGAAAACTAATGACTACAAAGCAAATCAAATCAGAGAAAGAGTAGGAGCAAGAACGGTTTTAAAACATGCTATTAAGAAAAAAGCAGTAATAACAGAAGAAAGAAGCGCCTTTAGAGCATATGCCAACGCCTACACAATTTCAAACATTCATTTAAAAGAGTTGAACGGATTGACTTATTTTAATTATCAATTTGACAAACTTAATGAATACTTGAAAGAGAATAGAGGAATGAAACTTAATGCTACAATAAATATGAAAGTTATGAACTTATTTGATGAGGAGAGAAACGTAACAGTTAGGACAAGGTCGTACACTATTGTAAATGAAGAGGATTTAAGGAATGCTTTGAAAAGAATGAGACCTGATGTTGAAACAAGAATTTTAGATATGGCTTTGTATCAGTCAGGATTAATAATTAGCAATATTAATAATATTCATATCATGTATAATAAATATAATCCGACTAGAGCTGGCAAATATATTGAACTTCCAGAATGGATTAAAAAGAAAAAGGCATGTATCAATATTAAAAATCAAGATGACAAGTGTTTTAAATATTCTATTGAGTGTGGATATTGTAAAATTTGTGATAAAGCACACCCTGAAAAGATGTTTCATTACAAGAAGATAGCAAGTGATTTGATTTTTGATGGTGTGAGTTTTCCTGCTAATAATAATGATATAGATATATTTGAAGAAAATAATAAATCAATATCCATTAATGTTTATGAAATTGATGATAATGAACAAATTGTTATTAGTAGAAAATTGAAAAATACAGATGCTTCTTTTCATTTTGATTTATTAAGAGTTGATGATGAGGATTGCAGTCATTATGTGTATATAAAAAGTTTGAGCAGACTTATTAATAATCAAAAAAGTAATCATAATGGTAAGTCCTATTTTTGTAAATATTGTAATCATGGATTTAGAAATGAAGAATTATTAAATAAACATTATGATAGTGGATGCATGGAAGTTGATGGACAACAAATAGTAATGCCTAAGCCTTATGAGAAAGTTAGTTTTAAGCATCACTTCAAAAAGTTAAGATGTCCTTTTGTTGTATATGCTGATTTTGAATGTTTGACAGAGGAACTGAAAAAACCTGATGAAGATGAAGATAAAAAACACTTTTTCTTATCAAGAGCATAAACCATGTGGTTTTATGCTTAATATGGTTAATGCTGTTGATAATACAAATTATGAATTTATGTATCGTGGTAAAGATGCTGTTGATGTGTTTTGTCAAAAACTTAATGAGATTAGGGCAGAAGTAAAGGAGAAGATGGGAGAAAACAAAAAATAGATATGACTGATGAAGACAAAGAAGATTTTAAAAATGCTAAAAACTGCTTTATTTGTGGAGACGCATTTCGCTTGAGCGATGCGTCAGCTTCGCGAAACAAGTTTAGAATGAACTATAAGAATGCCAAGGAAGCAGAGAAATATAGAAAAGTTAGAGATGGAGTGCGAAGCCCTCCAAGCTACTCTTCTGATAAATATCAGAAGGTCCGCGACCATTGTCATTTTACAGGTAAGTATAGAGGTTGTGCTCATAATGTTTGCAATCTTAATTTTTGTAATAGATATTTTAAAATTCCTGTATTCTTTCATAACATGAAAAATTATGACGGTCATTTAATTATTCAAAATGCGGATAAATTAAGTAACAACAATAAAATAGGTGTCATCGCTCAGAACAGTGAAACATTTATTAATATCAGTTTTGAAAGTTTGAGTGTTAAAGACACTTTTTGGTTTTTAACTGCTTCATTAGATAAGTTAGTTTCAATGAGTAAGTATGATAATACAGATGAAGAAGATAAAAGTAAATGGTTATTGCGTGAAAACTGGAAAGATAATTTTAGGTTCAGTAGTAAAAATGATGTGATTAAGAGTGAGAAATGTCTAGATTTATTAACTGATAAAGGCGTTTATCCTTATGACTACATGAATTCATTTGATAAATTTGATGATGAGCAATTACCGAGTAAGGATGATTTTTATAGTCAGTTGAGTGAAGAAGGTATAAGTGTTAACGACTATGAAAGGGCAAAAATTATATGGAAGCATTTCGACATTAAGAATATGGGTGAATACCATGATTTATATTTGAAAACTGATGTATTATTATTGACTGACATTTTCGAAAATTTTAGAGATGTATGTATGAAATATTATGGATTGGACCCTGCTTATTATTATACATTGCCTAACTTTGCTTTTGATGCTATGCTTAAAATGACTGGTGTAGAGATTGATTTAATATATGACCAAGAAATGTATGAAATGATAGAAGCGGGACTTAGAGGCGGGATGTGTATGGTTTCTACTAAAAAAGTTGAAGCAAATAATAAATACATGGGAGAAGAATATGATAAAAATAAAGAAAGTAGTTATATTAACTATTTTGATGCTAATAATTTGTACGGGTTAAGCATGATACAAAAACTGCCATATAAAAATCTAAAATGGGATGATACATTAAAAGAAGAAGACATTATTAATTACAAAAATAATAATATTGGATATATTCTAGAAGTGGATTTAGAATATCCTAAAGAATTACACGATTTACACAATGACTATCCAATGGCACCTGAGGTTATGAATGTTAAAGCCAACATGCTGTCAGATAAACAAATTGAAATTTATGAATTTTTAAATCATAAAAAACCTACGGATGAGAAAACAAATAAATTAGTATTGAATTTAAATGATAAAGAAAAATATGTAATCCATATAAGAACCTTACAATTTTATTTGAAGCAAGGGTTAAAACTTAAGAAAATTCATAGAGCAATTAAATTTGAACAAAAAGAAGTTTTAAAACCGTACATTGAGTTTAACACTGAGAAGAGGAAGAATGCTAGAAATGATTTTGAGAAAGATGTTTATAAATTGATGAACAATGCCATATTTGGAAAAACAATGGAGGATAAGCGAAAACATTTAGACTTTGAAGTTGTGAGTGATGAAACTAGATATATGAAGTGTGTAAGTAATCCTAACTTCAAACATAGTCATATAATTAATGAAAATTTGGTCGGAGTTGAAAAGCAAAAAACAAAGTTGAAACTAGACAAACCTATATTTATTGGGATGAGTATTTTAGATTTGAGTAAGCAACACATGTATAAATTTTATTATGACGTTATGAAACCTAAATATGGAGATAATATTAAAATGGTATATACTGATACTGATAGTTTTGTATTTCATACTAAAACCAATGACATTTATGAAGACCTGAATACAATTAAAAAAGAATTAGATTTTTCAGATTATCCTAAGGAACATAAATGTTATGATGATAATAACAAGAAAGTATTAGGTAAATTTAAGGATGAATTAAAAAGTAAAATAATAACAGGGTTTATAGCTCTTCGTCCTAAATGCTATGCTTACTCAGTTTATGGTGATGATAAAAAATATAAGAAATGTAAGGGCATAGCAAAAGGCACAGTAAGACGTCAAATGAAATATGAAGAGTTTGAGACGGTTTTAAAAACTAATGAGGTTATACATAAGTCATTTAATAGTATTAGAAGTAAAAACCACAGAATTTTTAGTATAACAACTAAAAAAATGCTCTTAGTAGTTATGAAAACAAAAAATATTGGATAGATAGTATAAACTCACTTGCTTACGGCCATTATAAAATAAATTCTTTGAACACGACTTAAAGAAATATTGACTTAATATATTAAGAGGAAAATGAACGGTGATAAAATCAATAATTATATCAATAAAAAATGCTATGATTGTTGTCACTTCAAAAAAGAAAATATGGAATTGCATAAATTGAATTTATCTAATGAAATAGTGAATAATATTATTAAATATTCAATGGATGAAGAAGACGAATGTAGAACTTGTCAGGAATGGAGAGATACTCAAGCTATAATGAATTGTGCGTTGAGAATAAAAAGAAGAAATAATAGAAATGTTGAAGATGACATCTTAATATTTCTTGCTGTTTACAATATCCCACCTTATGATTATGTTAGAGCATTTATGAAAATCAGTAAGAAAAAGTATGAAATGATTAATGACATATTGAGGATGTTAGTAAATCGCAGAAGCGAAGAAGAGGACATAAAGGAAGCTATCAAAACATATATTGAAAGTGAAAAGTTTAATGTTAAAAATACAGTGAGAGATATTAACATTATTTTAAATGATGTATGAAAGAAGTAAGATGTATCAATTAAATAGTTATCCTGAACTAAAATTATAATCATACTATGATTATCACATGTAACATATTATATGTTATAATTGTAATATATTTATCGTTTGTAAAGATTGAAATATTATATTTTCCTAATTTGCTTATCTCTTTCAAAGTGCGTTGTTTAGACTTGGTATGCTTCTTGAATTTTTTCGTGCTTTGGCTGTTTGTTTTTGTTTTGTTTGATACTCTTGTGATATTTTTTGTTGGTATGTTGCTTTGTTTTTTGTTGATGTGTGTTTTTGAGTTTGGGTTCTTTGATGATTTAGAGTGTTGCTGTTTTGTTGGCATGCTTGTTTGAATTATTTAATGTTGTATGCTGTGATTAAATATTTTTGTTGCTGGTTGTGATTATTTATTTTGTTTGCTTGTTGTTCTGGATTTTGTTTTCTGTTTGTTGTGTTGCTGTTGGAAAAATAGTAGAAAGAATAATTCTTTGAATTCTCCTTTTACTATTTTTTACCCAACCCTACCCCACCCCACCATCCACCATCCACCCCACCCCCCCCCACCCCTGTTGGTTTTTGCGGGGGGTGAGGCTTTGCCATCGTGCCCTTCATGAATCCAAACCAGCTGGCGGTGGTCTCCGCGCTGGTGGGCGCTGGCGGGAACATGGGGGCCGTGCTCGCGGGGTTTTGCTTCTACCGGCCCATCGAGGAGTCCGAACTAACAAGGGGCTTGGAGGGTTGCTGCTTGTTTGAATTATTTTGTTGTTTATAGGTTGCTTCTATTTACAGCTTGTTTTGATTTACAGGCTGGTTTTCATGTTTGGATGCTCGGACTGACCAACTGGCTCTTGGTTTTTAGAAGCGGT
This sequence comes from Effrenium voratum, assembly GCA_963377175.1. Lineage (NCBI taxonomy): Eukaryota > Dinophyceae > Suessiales > Symbiodiniaceae > Effrenium > Effrenium voratum. Next base: position 29,301 of record CAUJNA010000338.1, on the reverse strand, counting down.
GTGTTGTTTGCTGACACTGATGGAAACATCTCCCCAGTTCAGTGGATTCCACCTTAATGAACCCGAGCCAACCCCGCAAAAAGATGGCTCCAATTATTTTCTTCCCGGGTCACCAGTTGCTTTGGGACTGGGTAGCGAACATGCTCAGGGAATCTCATTTGAGAAAACTGTTCGGGGTTGCGTTTGCCTTTGCGTGTTGGGGTCGCAAAATATGGAACCCCTTGAGCAGCAAAACCATGACCACTGGGCAAGTGTTTCCGATCCCCAGTTTCATGAATATGCATGTTTAGATCGACCTGGCAAAAAGTGACTTTACCAGCATAACGCATTTCAGTTGGTTAGGGTCGGAAGAGACAGGCACAGTTTGACATTTGCTTGCCATTTGCTTGCCATTTGTTTGCCCCTTGTGAGTAACACATTTGCACAACATGTTGGCGAGCTCGCTTGGGCTAAGATTGCAGAATCTGCGGAATGACTGGCACAGGCCGCAAGGGACTTGCGAGCCTGCTTGCTTGCAGACGGGTTGCTGTACTCAACCCCTTCTCGGCACGGCAACACCTTCAAGTCTTGACGGGAATTTCGCGAGGATCCACTGCTGCCCTTCCAAGTTCACGCGGCCTATGTGATGTTGTGGGCCTTGCTGACCCCGGTCTACTATTGGCGCGAGCATGGCAGCATGTTCCTTGCCCCTGCGGTGTCTGCGACGAATGTGTTGGAGTCCCCGCAGAAGTCGGGAGAAGTCTCCGAACCCGGAGACATTTCTATTTAAAGTGCAGTCAGACACGGCGTGCCCACTTCAGATCAATGAGAGCAGTTGATTGCAAAAGATGTTTCGTTTGAACCTTTGGTCCGTCCGCCGGTTGCTTGTCTTGTTTGTCACATTGCCTGTTGGCCTCTTTGTTTTCGACACAGTGGGTTTTGCTGGCGCCGGCTGGAAGTTATGCTGCCAGCCTTTGAATTTGCCTGCGCACCTCCAGACGCGGGGTGAGGCAGCGGGGCCGGAGCATGCGAGGGCTGTCCTTAGACTCGACTACCTTTTTCGGGTGGTTGCCCTCGAGCGGAGGTCGACTTCTTGAAAAGGAGTTGGCAAAGGACGCGCCGCAAGGCCCGGCCCGGATGCAATGCATGAATTTGCGAAGGCGGACCCTTCCCAGGTGGACAAGCGCCAACCAAGGTGCGGGTCCCGCAAAGAGCCCCCTCACTCGGGGGGCGAACATCTCACGATGGGAAACGCTGCTTGCCCTGTCGCCAAAAGGGAGCTGCGGGGTGTCCAGAACGGGGCTTCTCCTTTATCAAGAGCAGCACGATTGGTCAAAGAGCGGTTCCTCTTTCTAGGTTGCTTTTGAAGTGCGTTTTGGCTTCTTTGCAAATTGCGGGGACTGTTTGCGGTGCGCTGGGAAGTGGCTTGTCCACATGTCGCTTTTTCTTGCTGGGCGCGAGGGGAAATCACACATTTTCACCGACTTGCCAAAAGTCGACCTGTTGCAGTGTTTGGTTTGCTCAAGCAAGGCCTAAGTCGAGTCGAACATTCCCCAACGGAAATCAAGGGATCCACCCTCTCGCCCGGTTTCCCCATCATTAGACCTGAGTCGGGCCTTTTCGGTTTATTTTGGGAGGACTCGGCCTGGGTTTCAGTTTGGTGTCTACGTAACTGATTCCAGTTGCTTCGTCGCCGATTCGCGTACAGAGACGGAGGTGACATGCCCATGTTTGCACCTGAAGTGACATCATCATATACATTGTTTGAAGCTTTGGGCGGTTTTACCCATCTTGGTTTGCAACCAGGAGGTTTGCCGGGCGCTTGCGTTTGCAAGTTCGCTTGCGGGGACAAAATGGCATCCGCCAGAATCGACCGGCCAAAAGCTCACTAAACTCCATGGCCTGGTATCCCCCCCAAGGAAAAAAAACAAACAAAAATATCAAAAATACAAAAATCAATCGGCACCTTGCATTTCTGTGTTCCAGCTGGCACCCAGAAGCGCCTGCCCCTTTGCCCCCATTTTTCCTGCGCCAGGGGCAGCAGCTAAATGCGGTGACACTCAACGTGGCGATCCGTGCGGCTTGGAGCGATCCGGTCCGTTTTCGTAGCGTGCATTGAGAGACCTCTCGTGGCTCTAAGGAACGCAGGCACGCAAATTGCCCATTGCTAATAGCTGCACTATATTTTGAATGTGTATCGCACGCATGGAACAATTTGCAAAGGCTCTGAGCTTCTTGAACTCTCCGCATTCCGATTGAGCACTCAAAGCATGGGCGAACTGCCCAGCGTGGCAAGGCTTGATGGTTGATTCGAGCCCCTTTTTGGCCATAAATCTGCTCCCCCCACCCCGATGCACACCCCCAGTTTTGGCCCCTCAAAGTGGGGGGTTGCCGTTTTCCGTTCTCCCTGCCATAAATTGACCGAGGTACAAAAAGCTCCAGCCCCACACCCAGAGAGTTTGGCTCAGTGGCTCATTTCTGGCTGAGGCCGCCGCAGTTTGGCCGGGCGCCGCCCTGCTGCTGCGGCGCGCCCAGCAGGCGCGCCTGGCAGACGCGGTGAGCCGCTCGGATGGGTCGATCCATTGGGCCAGATGCGGCGATTCGGGCCATGGGAGAGATATGCCGCAGCTTCCAGGACTCCCCAAGCACCCAGAAGGCAGGAGTCGTTGGGGTCCCAACCCAAACCTTGAGCGGGGCGTCCTTGACCATCCCAGCAGCACGAATCAATGCAGGTTTCATGTTAGATGGCAGATGAGCTGCAAGCCCTGAGCGATGCAAAACCCTGAAGCCCTTGACCCAGGCTTGCCCGCAAGGGGTGACCACATTTTTCCGCGAGACTTGGTTGGGTGTTTCTCAACATGGCGACCCCGGTTTTTCGGTGCTTCAAGGGCGGCCGAGCGGAGGGAGCCACCCCCCAGCTCAGGCTACGGCTCCGCGCTGGCGGTCGTGAAGCACGGCTGGCCCTGGACCCTGGCGCTGCTGGCGGCGGCGCGGTCCGCGGGCTGCGCGTTTCTGGTCAGCCTCCGGGCGCGAAATGGGGGGCGTGTAGGAGGACCCTTTCAGTAGCATCCTCTCATGGGGGGAACTGCCCCAAAACCTGAAAGGACATGTTCTATTGGACGTGCTAAATTGGGGTGGGGGTGTGTCTGTGTGCGTGTTGCGGATGCATTTGCCTGTTGTGGCTTAAGCGATCCCATCCCGAAAGCTGTTGTTTAGTGTTCTGGAGTGTATGGGTTCCCCTTTTGAGATGCTCCGTATTTCCAATGAAATGCAGTGGTTAAGGCAGATTCCATTTCGAAAGTTGCCTCGGGAAAGAGCAGCGCATGCAATCTTGCGATTGAATCGCTGCAATGCGGCCAAGTTGCTTCAAAAGTGGATGGGTTTGCCAGAAACCATTGGTTCAAGTGCTTTTTAGTTCCTACTGCGCCCAGAGCCTTAACATCCAATCGGACATCTTCAGAAAAGAAAAAGAACAAAAAACACACTTGGATCGCCTATGTGCTGTACCTCGCCATCCCCAGTGGCCCGTCCCCTCCCCTCCCTGTGCTGGGGGAATGGGGCATGCAAAGGCGGATCGCATCCATCTGTCATCCAACGCCATCAAACCTAGCCGTGTTTGCCATGGGGCCTCTGCACATGGAGCCCGACACGGGAGGATCTCCAGGCGGCTTGGTTTGGATCCTCTAAGGCTTCAGCTCCGCAGTGAGCGGCTGCGAGCGACATGCGCAGTGGCAGCGGGCACTGCGCCTCCTGTGGTGCCCGGGACGGCGGGATCAACCTTTGATGTGGCAACGGTGCCCGGTGCTTTGTTGATACTGCCAAGGAAAGGTGCCATGGTTTGCCTTGGTTTGGGGTGGCTCTGGCTTTGGCTTCCCTTTTTGATTGGGGGGAGCACTTCCACTTCCAGTTGGGCTGCCGGAATGGAGGCTTTTGGCTTGGGTTCAGCCTAATCCCGATGTTCTCCTGGATTTTCCTTTGACGAGAAGGATGCCCTCAAAAGGACTGAGGCGTTGGTTGCAAACATTATGGGGTCCCCTTTTTGGGACATCACTGACGTCGCCGTTGAATTGCAGACATTCCATTTGACTACTTGCTAATTCAAAGGGAAGTGGCCATGACTCATATCTTGTTCGGTGGCATCTTGAGCAGCGGAAGGCTTTTTTTTGGCAGACGTGAACTTTGAAGGAGACATCAGGTGTCTTCATTTTTAATATTGTTATTTGTTTGGGGGGGGGGTGGGAAACCGAAGGATTGTCATGGCCCAGGTTCGTTTGATGCATGGGGCATGGCGCCTGCTCTCCCCCAGTGCTGCAGGTGCCTGG
>CAUJNA010000338.1:0-15000 GCA_963377175.1 Effrenium voratum | reverse complement strand
CACCAGTCTGAGGGCTTCAGTCGGACGCGTGTGGCAGTGGCAGCCGGGTTTGGCAAAAATATGCAAAATCGTTCAGTCAACGTCGAAACATGTTTGTTCCTTGGTTTCCTGGCAAATTGTCCCTGTGGCTTGATTCTCAAGTTCCACTTTTGGGCTTGACAGGGTGGAAGGGTGCGAACCCCCCCACCGATGCGCGCGACTCCGACAATTTCCGGCGACCCCGCCCCCCCCCCCCCCGGTTTTTCCGGCGGCTCCGAATGCACCGAAGCTTTGTTCGATCGGGTCGATCGGGTCGAAGGCTTCAGCTGCGCCATCTCGGCCTGCGAGAAGGCGAGCCGCTGGGAGGCGGCCCTGGGGCTGCTGGCGGCGCCTGCGATGGAGTGGCTTTGGGGGAGGGGGCTTCGGGTTTTTGGGGAGGGGGCTTGGGGGTTTTGGGGGTTTGGGTTGCAGCCCGGGGGGGTGCGAACACATTTGTATTGACTGAATTCATGGTTGTCTTTTTGTTTGGGCGGAGGGTGGAGGGCTTGGGGAAGGGATTGGTGTTGACTTTGCAGCTTCTGCTTGCGTTTTTTGTTGCATTGTTTTTGGTGGGCTGAGCTGTGTGCCGTGCTGGTTTGGGTTGGCGGCGCCAACAGAGCAACAGGCTGCAACAGTCACCACACGTGAGCTCCTTCTTTCTTCTTGCCAGGCTTCCTCTTTTCTTTGGCTCTCTGTTTTGTTGGGTTTTGGGTTTGGGGGGGTGGGGGGTGGGGGTGGTTGGCAAGCCAGGAGACATTGTAGGAGTTGCCTTCTTTTGGACATGGAGCATGCCCATGACCAGTGGGAGTCCCAGGCGCAGTTGGAGTCCGACATCTTCCCTGACGAAATCAGCTGCCATGTCTGCAATGCAAGCGACTTCGGCCTCGGCTCGCTCATTTTGGCCAAAATGGTTGACCAGAAATCCGGCATGGTGTTTTCTCCTTTGATGAATGCAGCGCTGAGAAAGGAAGTTGAATTGCCCCGCAGGTTTTCACCCAAACGTACACTACTTGCCAGCATGCAACCTGGCTGTCCATGGGCACCATATTCAAAAGGGGCCTCCCGCCACGTTCCACGATCACTTGTTTCCCTCGCCCGACCTCGGTGCCTTTCGCCCGCGCGGTGTTGCCGAAGCAAAGTGCATGGGTGGAGCAATCGGGAAGTTCAAACAGATGCCCAGCAAAACACCGTTTTCCAAGGGTCTTAACAAGCCGAAGCTCCAATTCCAGCGGATGGGCTTTTCATCGCAGCATCGCGACACCTAGGGCTGCGAGTTCCTGCCAGGCTGCAACAGCGCCATCAGCGCCTGTGAAAAGACGACCCGCTGGGAGCTGGCGATGCACGTGTCACAGAACATGCCGCAGGACTCCGACGCGATTCCGGAATCCACACAGTGCCCTTTTAACATCAGCGACCGAAAAACCCGGTGCCCTTTCGTCGCCATGGCCACTGGAGGTCTGGGTGTGGAGAAAATTTGGGCGGGAGACGGTTCCACTTGGAGCATTGGGCGAAGTCAGAAACCGGCGTCGTTTCTGGGTGAACCCAACCCCGGCTTGTGATCCCATGGGTTCAGCTAGCAAGGCGGAGAGCATGAGGTAAGGAGGCCTGCGCAACTGAAGCAACCGCGGAAAGGGCCTAAAGGTGCACTTGGCATTGAGTTTCAACCTATAAAAGGGCTGTGGCCAGTTCCAAACCCAACATGGAGAATCGGATGGCAAGTCCAATTGGCGGCTTGTTTTGCCGCTCAACCAAAAGTGACTAGGGGTGGGCATATGGAACCAACAATGGCGCCCCACGGCAGCAGCGGGAAAGTTTGCGGAAGGTTGTCCTGATTCGTTTACTGCGGAAGCTCGCAGCATCACGTTCTGTCGTCACTTCTGATTTACCAGCTGTTTGGTTGCAATGCATACAAAGTCCTTTCTGCGAAGCTACCAAGTGGAAACCTGCTCCGCGGAAGGCGGAAGCACTTAGAAAAGAATACTTTGCGGCAGGTACCCCTCAGCACAGCGGAAGCTTCGCGGAAGGGGGCCCACATTATATCCAAGTTTGAGGGGAATAAACACCACTCACTCGAGTTGACTTCAGTGAGGGTGAAATGGGCACGTTCATGATGAGAATCGAAGGATCCCCAAGGGAGCTTCGAACTGGTCCAGGCCAAGCTGTTGCCGGACGTGGTCACCTACAACAGCCTCATCTCGGCCTGCGAGAAGTGCGGAGAATGGCTCATGGCTTCTTGCCTGATCGGCTTTTGCCCGTTTGGCCTTTGGGGTTCGACTTGTTTTTGCCGAAACGGCAAGCAAGCTTTGCTTGGCAGGGGCCTACCTTTGGCCCAGGTTTGCCGCGGTCGACTTGATTTTTCCCCACAGTGAACTCCGCGGCGCTCAACATTTTTTCTTTTCGGTTGGTGGTTTTCCAAACCAAAAAGGATCAGTCCCAAGCAAGTTCTCCAGTTCTTGCAGAGCTACTGCGCAATGGGCTTCACCCTTCAAAGGAAGGACACCTGAAGGCATGGTTTGCCCCACCTGGAAGGCTCCGTTCCTTCCGTTTTTGGTGGCGTTGTGCACGGTTTGCCCCGTTGGTCGGAAGGGGAGGCGGACGCCTGCTCCACTTTCGGTCGGCCAAGGCTTTGCAGGTCCTGGAGCTTATGGCACAGGCTTGGTGGCGACATGTGGCCTGACTTGCGGTACCCACCCAACCCGTCCACTGGACGATGGCGTTTTGCCCTCAAGCGGTAGGGCAATGATCCCAGTTTCCGGCTTTACCCCGTTTACCCTACCCAAAGTCCCATGAACCTTCAGTCAAGCTTCGTGGCAAGTGGCAACCCCTGGAAACCAAGATTGGGCCTTTGCCACTTGCTCAAAATTTGTTCAAGCCAGTATGATTGAAACCACCTGCCAGGGGCCTCGTTGTTTAAGCATATTTCCCCTGCGGAAGCCCCCGCGTTTCCGGTTTTCCCCGCTACAAACAGGTCTCGGCAGCAGCGGACGTGATCACATACAGCGCAGCCATCTCGGCCTGCGAGAAGGGCTTCCAGTGGTCTTGGGCTCTGCACCTCTTCGACAGGAGCCCGAATTGAAGCGACGGCCGCTTTTTTTTTCTTTGTTCTCTTCCTCTTTTGGCCGGATGCACTGGTCGTTCTGCAAAAAGTGCAGGCGTCTCATGTTGGGAGTCCAGAAACTGTTTCGCAGTTGTTGTTGGTCCGTGACTCATGGTGATTGATTTGGGTTGCTTCTGTGATAAAGGGATCAGGTCATCTGGAAATTGCAGTACGGGCTGCTTCCCCCCACCATATTTGGATTACACCTTGACTCGAAGAGGACTGCTCCCAACATGCCGAGGTGATGCCAGACGAGCTCCAAACCTAAGTTCATTCAGCTACCTATTGATTAATGACATGCGTGCCCGGCGCTTGGGCTGCGAACTTGTGGATGTGCCAGCCGTTCATTTGCTTCAATGACAGAGCCAGAAGCAAATCCGCTGGTCCCAGCCATTAGCGGATGTTTGAGCTGCGAAGGGAGCTCGCAAACATCTAGTTGATTGTACTCGTGCTTTCTCCCCACTCGTCTCCCCACTCGTCTCTCCACTTGTCTCCCCACTTGTCTCCCCGCGTGTCTCTCCACTTGTCTCCCTGGTTGTCTCCGTGCAATACGTGAAGAACCCAGCCGGATGTTCTTTTTTCGTTGCCCCCCCACTCACGCGAGGCAATGCCGTGTCCTTGACCTTACGTCTGGTTTGGTTGCCCAGACGTGGTCTCCCGTTCTTGGCAGTTTCTAATCCAATTGAAACGCGGTTGTTTGCAGTCGGTGCTAGAATTTCCGGTGCTTGTCTGGTCATTGCTCATTAGGACTTAGTAGGGCGGGCTTACTCAGGCTTTGGAATGCCTTTGGAGCCCGATTTTCAAAGAAGCACCCTCAAACATCCACCCAAAGCCCGATCCCTTGTTAAGCCCCACGCAATATGAACACCTGGCCACTCAGGGTCTTGACGGTCTGAGATTTACGGCCATTCCAAACCCATGGCGCGATCGTTCATTGGCAGGTTTGGCTCAAGGCAATGGACTGTGTTGGCCTTGGCCATTTGCACATGCCATGCCTTGACTCAGAGAGATGTGGGCAACGTGCCGACGTGCGAGATGATTTTGTTGTGAATTGCAGGAACACATGGCCATTGGTGCAAGACATTGTTGCCCGGCGCCTGGGCTGCAAACAACTTAAGGTGCCAATTCAACCGGGGCAATGACAGTATAGGTCCTCTTGTCTCGGCAGAGGCATGTTTCAGCCAGGCTTCCTGCATAAAGCAGCTGTTAAGGCTGAGGCTCATCTCAGCACGTGTTGCCTTCGGACTTCGTGGCAAGCTTCGGTTTCAGATTGCTGCGGTTGGCGGACACGGCGCTGGCTCTCGGCGTGAGGTGCCAGCTGTAGATTGCTTTGACTGAGCCAAGGTTGCTCGCACGAGGTTGATCCGTAAGTTCCCAAGGGGGGTCGAATCCTGAAAAGGCCCCCTTTGGCAGCCGCATCTTGTGACTTTGAGGCCCTTTTCAGCCCACAACGCATCAGCGGGTTTGAGGTGCAGAGCTGGTTTGGAGAAGCGTACTGACCTTCAGGATCGAGCGATGCTTGTAGCACCTATGAGGGGCCGTGCAGCTTCGGGCAATGGTTTAACGCACGCAATCGCGTGTTTGAACTGTCGCTAAAGGCATGTTATTTATGTTTGATCGATGCCATCATGTGGCTTTGACCGGAGCCAGGGCCCAACCAGCCTGGCCTTGCCCAGAACGCCGCGGCAAGGCTTCAGCTTCAGACGGCTGTTGGCGGGCATAGGTGGCACCTTGGTGAAGTTGCATCACTGCTCTTGCACTTTCAAGGCCGGCGTGCGTTGAAACTCCACTGTGCTCCAGCGTTTGCTTCCGTGGCTGGCTTCGCATCCAGGTAGCTCACAAGAGGTTGCACTTTGGCTAGGCTTTCGTGAGAACGCCATCTGCAGCTTGAATTGAGAGCGAGCAGGTACCGCTCGGATGGCAGTAATTTGCAATGACCTTGCCAGCAAGTGGCGTTGGAATGAACCGACCTGGCCGCGTGCCTTAGGAAGCTCCGACTACGAAGGTTTGACGCTAAGTCTTTTGAAGCCTTTCCGCTCGCCTAGCGCTCGTGCACCTCAGAATGCCGAGCTTGTGTAGCTTTTGTCAGAGCTGTCCTGTTGAAGCGGGGCAAGCTTCGGTGTAGGACCTAAAGCAAAGAAGCAGCACGGGGCACTTGCATGTGGCATGGGCTGACATCAGCTATAACTTGACATTATCCTCCCCGCTAAGTCCGTGGTAAGACAACTGGCGCTAAACATTTGCATTGCTGAGGCTGAGCAACTGATGTGCGGGATTCAGAACCCCGAAGCCCAGTTCCGGAAGCCTGGTACTGTTTTGCACCCAAAGAGTTGAAGGGATTGAACACATCAACTCCAAACTCGCAGTGCCCAGCCCAAGCACACTATAATTCTGGCACACTTTGCCGCACGTTGCATTTAACATATGATGCGCCCCTCCTGGCCTGGCCTGAGGAAGCAAAAGGTTCGGCAACATGAAGGCATTAAGAACCGCTTGTATGTAACGCTGCTTGACAGTAGGTTCGGGTTGACTGCCAAGAGTGGCAGTAGATGGCGTCAATGGGGACATCATGCTGCCATGACTTGAGCAAAGCACGGGGCTGTTGGATCCCACCATCTTGGCTCTGCCAGCAATTGGGTGACAAGTTGTAGCCTGAGGTTGCTGCTGTGGTTGGCAGACACTCTGCCGCCGGCCTGCGCCTGCGCTCGCGCCTTTTGAGCCGTACACCTTCCTTGGAGGAACGGCAGCGCTGCAACTTTTCAGCCCTTGCGCTTTCAAGGCTTGCACGTGCTGGGATTTGATACGGTATGCAGTGCCTGTCTAGCATTCAGCTTCACATCCAAAACCTCCCGCTTACTTATGCCCTCCCACTTACTTCTGACTAAACTGCTGGAGACCAGTCTCCTCCGAAAATGGTCATTCGCGGTAGAACGCATGCTCAACTACATGCAACTTGCAAGTCGCTGCAGGTTGGCGCAAAAGGCTCGGTGCAAGATGGCGCACCGAAAGACACATATTTGGGGATGCCATGCCCCTCGCCCCCCTTGCATGTCTCGCAATTGCCGCGTAACATCAAAGACTCCTCTTGCTTGCTTCTGCTAAAATGCAGGGGAGTCCCGCCGAAAATTGTCATTTGTGAGGAAGCATGCTATTGCAGTTGATGCGGATGCTGGTTGGTTTGAGCCGACCCTCTGCCTCGAAATGAATCCGCTGAAATTCAATTCAATGATGAACCGTGCCTTTGCCTCAGGGGCTGGCCGGAGCAAGTTGGGTTGGCTGCCAGGAGCAGCTTGCAGGAAGGAGGTTGTTGTTCCCTTTTTGTTGCCTGCCAGGAGTAGCACCATAAGGGGCGTGATGCTGCCTTGACTCCTCTAAAAAAGCAATCCAGTAGTCATAGAATGCCTTTAAAACCAACAGGGGACAGGGGGAGTAAAATATATTCTTAAGCAAATGCAAGGGAATTGGATGATACATATTTCAAAAAGACAACCGCGAATGTTCAACCCTAAGCCTCGCCAGAAATCGCCGGGACCCTTGTGGAGCCGGAGGGTTGGGACTTGACTTTGAACATGGACTCCACCAGCTTCACTTTGCCCAGAACTGTGTGGCAGACTGCAGCTGGTAGACACAGTGGCCGCCTGCCCTCACAGCTTTTCAGGCGCACAGCTTCCGTGCACTTGCAGCGGAAGCGCTGCTACTTTTCAGCGCATCGGCGCTTTTATGGCTGGCACGCTGAAATTCGACTCAATGATGCAAGTATTTGCTTGAGTGGCTCGCTTCACGCAAAGCTCAGAAGAGCTTGTTTGGAAGGGGCTGTGTTGGGGCGTGCAGGAGGGGTGTTAGATGACATCATGGATAGCATCAAGTTGCCTTGTCTTGAGCAAAGCACAGAGCCATCCGCCAGTTTGGCTTTGCCCAGAACTTTGTCGCAAGTTGCAGCTTGAGGCTGCTGCGGCTGTCGGGGGCAGTGCTGCGCATGTGCGCTCGCGCTTCTTGAATTGGACGCCTTGTCCTGCAGCTGTGGCGAGACGCCTTGTCCTGCACAGAGCTGTCCTTTTTATGTGGGGCAAGCTTCGGTGTAGGACCTAAAGCAAAGAAGCAACATGGGCCACGTGCATTTTCTGCTGACTGACGTCGCCTACAACCAGAGCACGGGGCTGTGGGACCCCAACAGCTTCGCTTTGCCCAGAGCTTCGTGGCCAGCCTCAGCTTCGGACTGCTGTCGTGGCAGGCACAACACTTGGAGCGTGTCGAAATTCACTTCAACAATGCAATCGTGTCTAGCACTTGCTGTTGCCTGCCAGGAGTAGCATTAGACAGCATCATGACGAGCATCATGTTGCCTTGACTTCAGCACGGCACGACATTGGACCCGCCAGCTTTGCGTCGCCCAGAGCTGTGTTGCAAGTTGCGGCTTGAGACTGCTTTTGCGGCTGGACACAGTACTGCTCGCCTGCGCCCATGATGCACATTTGAGCTGCGCACCTTCCTTGCAGGAACGGCAGCGCTGCAACTTTCCAGCCCTCAATTACGCTTTCAAGGCCTGCGCGTGTTGGGATCTGATTCAAGTATGCAGTGCCCGTCTAGCATTCAGCTTCACATCGAACACCTCTCACTTACTTTTGCCGAAATTGCCGGGGACCAGCCCCCACCGAATATGGTCATTTGCGGCAAGCGCATGCTCAACTAGAGCTTTTCAGCCCTTACGCTTTCAAGGCTGTTGATTCTGGGATGCATTCCTGGCCTGGCAGTGGGCTTCACATGAAAGACCTCTCTCACATACTTCTACCAACATGCAGGGGACGAGTCCCGTCGACAATTGTCATTCGCGGGAAAGCACGCTGTTGTAGTTGACGCGGATGCTTGTCGGTTTGAGCCGAGCATGCAATCGTGCCTGGCATTTGCTTCAGGCTGGCCGGAGTGAGTTTGGGTTGACTGCCCGGAGTAGCCGTAGATGGCGTCAACACGGGCATGATGTTGCCTTGACTTGAGCAAAGCACAGAGCCATCCGCCAGTTTGGCTTTGCCCAGAACTTTGTCGCAAGTTGCAGCTTGAGGCTGCTGCGGCTGTCGGGGGCAGTGCTGCGCATGTGCGCTCACGCTTCTTGAATTGGGCGCCTTGTCCTGCAGCTCTGGCGAGACGCCTTGTCCTGCACAGAGCTGTCCTTTTTATGTGGGGCAAGCTTCGGTGCAGGACCTAAAGCAACGAGGTTGGCTACTTGTAAGGCAGCTGGCGCAAAGATTTGCATGGGGTCGAGACTGATATTCGGGGCTGAGAACCCCGAAGTCCAGTTCCCAAGTCAGGAAGCTTGCTGCCGTTTTGCGCCCAAAGAGGTTCGGGGATTGAGAAAACACTTCCACTTCTCGGCACGATGTTGCAACATCACGGGCCCCTCCTACCATGAATGTGTTTCTAGGCTTTGCTGCATTGGTAGTTCTCTCTGCCGGCAGACGCAGTACTGCGGGCGTACGCGCGGCACTTTGTGGGTGATCAGGATTTTCCTGCACGCTTGAGAAGAGATTGCTTTTAGCTGTCTGATGTTTCCTCGTTTGGGGACGCATGATGCAGTGAGCGTAAAGCAAGGCGGCACGGGTTTCAGTATGGTCCAAACCCTTGGCATACCGCATACCGTTGATTTGATCCCGAGTTTGAGCCGCAGCGTTTCCCTCCTGCCCAAAGCTTCTATCAGCTTTCCAAGATCACTTACAGCTAGGCTCAGAACAGTACCTTGTCCTTGCTGATGGCCCCAACGTCCACACCCAGCGCTGTCTGGTCAACATACCGGATATCTTGCAGCAGCACTGTGCAAGGGTTCCACGATATGGACGGCCAACGCCGGAGATAGCAGGGCGCAAGCGATATCTCATGCTAAAAGACAAGTCGGGTGGGCCGCAGCGGCTGCTGCAATTCCAGGGGTTTCATTTCGGCATCGCTTTGGGAATTGTTTTGGGCGAAGGCGCGCCGCTATAACCGTGACGACTGCGCGCGCTGCACAAAGAAGCAGCATGCGCAGTAGGAACGGGGCTTGGGAAGGGAAAGGGCTGCCACCAAGCTTGCGGGAGGAGTGTTAGCCTACACATCGCATCATTTGGATTCCAGCGGCTAGGCTGGTGGCGGTCGGCAAAGCTCCCTAGAATGCCCCAGTTTTCTGTTTTGGCTTACATGTACTATGTCTCCCCACTTGGCTTTGATTTAGCCAGGAATAAACATTAGAAAAAGCCACGCGCCACACAGTCGTTCAGGTGCTGCTCACGGCTCTCTTTGCCAAACTTTCCTCGCGACAGCCTCCATGCTCTTGTTCCGTGGAGTGGCCTGGAGCGCGTTTCCATGAATCAATTGACAGCACGGCAATGCCGGAGATGCCGCAAGCGACTGCGAAGGAGGATCGTGAGGAAAAGGCGCTTGTTGCTGCCTGTGCTGTGGGAAGCGGATGTTTCCTTGCTCTGTCCCTTCTATGAAAGCTGCCGTTTTTGTAGTTGCGCAATATTGAATAACATTGTGTTTTGGCTCAAATGAAAACATGGTGGCGCTCCGCAGCGGCCAAGCATATTTCGACTTAGCGGCGAGCAATAAAGATCTAGAGGTGCCCAAGCGATCCATCTAGTTCTACGGCAAGGCCGCAGAGGAGCTTCAGAAGAAAGAGCCCGAGACGCCCGAGAAGCCTAAGCAGCAGCCCAAACTGCAAAAGCCCAAGGGCAAAGCCCCATCCGCGCCGAGACTGGCCTAAGGCCAAACCGGCTAAGAAGCCGGCTAAGAAGGAGAAGCAAGATCTCAGTACTGCATCCTCTTTGGTGTGCTCAACATGAGCTGGTATCTCTTTTTAAATTCAACGGCAACAGTCCTTTGCCATCTCCTTTCCTTCTCCAAGTGGGGCAGTTGCAAAAAAACAATTGATACTTGGAGGACCGAGCATAGTGAGTGGCGATGGATGATCTCACAAGCTGCGTTCTCCGCGAGTCCATTGCTCCGGTGACAAGAAACCAGGATTCCTGTGGAAAATTCAGCCTCACCCATGCTGCTTCCTTCTTAAGAGCGCCTACGACGTTCTTCGCCGCATTAGCTGCCACAGGGCAATGTCTGGCTGCCCTTGATCGCTTAGCCTTTCCGTCTCCCAGGCGTTGCGGAAAAAGCTGGAAGAAGCCAGCAATCGCCCAGGAATGCGATTATGTTGGACTCTCATGTCATGGGGCCAAGTATGGCTGACATGTCTTGATTCGCTTGATGCTTTCTTGGCCATCTTGGCTCAAGTGGTTTGCCTGACTGGAGGGTTCTTTTTCTCGTTTTCGGCTACGGACGCGGCTATGGATGCCAGGCTTGATGGTGGAGGTCCCTGGCGGCCCAAGGGTCAAGGAACTGGAGGACAAGGTCGCCTCTTCACCCATGCAGCTGGGTGGCTGTGGTTTGGAGGAGGACCCAATCAACTCGCTGACCCGGACGCGGCCCTCACGACAGTCACTCAGCTCAGATAGCGCATCCAGTCAAGCTCCAGACCTCGCTCTTTTCTGCAAGGTTTCGGACCATGCCTCCTCTGTAATTTATGTTTGTGAGTCCCATGGCCGCAGAAGGTTTGCCCAGCGCGAGGCTTGGAGGTAGCCCGCGCATGGCCAAACAGTCACCCAACCGCCTGGCGAACTGGGTACGCCTGACCCTTTCCAGGTTCCATCGCAAGGGCAAGATCTACGCAATGGCCACTCCAAGAAAGAAAGGGGAGCTACTTACCCGGATTTGGGGAGCAGCTCATCCACCTGAGCACGACCGGTCCAACCGACTGCTTCTGGCACTGATGTTGGTGAAGTGTCAGTGGTGTTGCCAAACACGCAGCCAGGTACCCACCAGCCTTGAATGCTGTTCTTCAGACAGCTAAATCTGTTCTAGCAGATGACACTTGCCACGGACTCTACTCTTTTCGTCCACGCCCTTACTGGAAGCTATTCGCTTTCCTTTGAGATGCACCCGCAATATGGCAAGACCGCGAAGCAGGTTCGTGCCAGGCCGCAGCAATAAGGTTTTGGTCCACGGGGATGACTTTCTTGCATTGGGAAGCAAAGGCTTCAAGATGAACTGGATTCCACTTTGAGGGGTGCTTACCAGCTGAAACAGCTCGGCGTGCTCGGAGACGAGGATGGAGATGACCGCTCAGCACATTTCTTGAACAGTTTCATCCGTGTTGGTTTACATGAAGGTCATTCAGCAGTTTTGCCGCCGTCATGTTGAACTTCTGGTCAGACTTTTGGTCATGAAGAACGCCTAGGGCGCAGAGACTCCGGATGTCAAGAAGCCCGTGGAGCAGCAGCTTCTGGACGCGAACAGTCCGCCCGTAGCAAGGGAAGCAGCTTTGCTTTACAGGTCGAGCGTGATGCTCACACGCTGTCGCGAATATTTCGAGGAGAATGTCACGCCAAATGAGGCGGGGATGCAAGAGCTGAAAAGACCTTGCCGACACTTGCTGAAGTATCCTGACTTATGCCAAGTGTTGGTGCGACAAGCGTGGTACAACAAAGTTGCGCGAGTCGTTTCCGACCATGCAGGAGATGCCGTGACCAGACGTAGCGCAACCGGCGTGGTTGCTCTTTATGGCAGCCACGTGCTGAAGCAGTCGAGCAATGTGCAATCAGTTCCCAGGTCCAAATGAAGGACACTTCAAGCCGCTGAGAAGATACCACACTGTATAGTTGCTGCCCGGGTGATTGCCCACACTCCGGCAAGGAGGACTGTTGAATTGTGTGGCCCAATGCAGAGTTGACTAGCTCAAATGAAAACAGGGCGCCCTTCAGCGGCCAATCATATTTTCATGACCTTTCATTTGCATTTTGTGGTTGGAGGGCGGCAGAAGCACGTGACCCCAACCGCAACCGCAACTCTTGAATGCTGAAACTTTATGGCGGTGGTTGGCTCGGCCTTTGCGTTAGGTTTGGATCTTGGAGATCAAAGTTTCGCCTGATGGACGTTTCGTTTGACATTCAAAATAGCTCAGTTCCTATGAATGCGTTGCTTTGCTTTGCAGTGCCAGTGTCAAGTCCTTTCCTGCGCCGCCAGCTGGTGTGCCATGGCCAAGGCATGTGTCTTTTTCCGGGGTTCAGAAGGATGGGCATGAAGGTGAAGCAGGCAAGGGTTTTGGCACTGTCAAGACTTGAAGCATTGCGGTTCTGACTTTGATTGGACCCAGCGAGACCCTAGCCGGTTGTCACTCCCACCCTGAGGGGTGAACCGTCAAATTCATGTTTCGATGATGTCGATGCCTTGGGCGAGGGCGCTGGCACCTCACCCTCAACTGGCCCAATTAGTGACCAAATTGCTCAGGTTGCGACGGGGATGTCCTTGGATATAATTGCGCGTTGGGGCACGCTGATGGAGTGGCTCGCAGGATGGTCGTTGCCAAGATTCTGCCGGACGTGGCCCGTCCGAAACTTGAGCAAGAAGGTCCATCCAAAGGTGTATCAGCTTCAGGAAGCGGAGAGAGCGAAAGAGAGAGAGAGAGAGGGAGAGAAAGAGAGGGAGAGGGAGAGTGAGAGAGAAAGAGACGGAGAAGTAGAGAGAGAGAGAGAGACATGAGAGATAGACGCCTTGCTGTTGAAAGCTGCCGTTCCTCTTGAGGAACCAGCCATTTGCTTAATCCCCGTGTTTGCCAGGAACCCATGAAATGTGTAGTTTGCCCTTGCTTGCCCATAAAGAAACCCAAGCAGCGCACCGCCTTACCCTCGAAACAGACAGCGCACGTTTTTGCGAAGACCGTTCGTGGTAAGCCAAGCATTCTGCCGAATTTTTTGCAATCCCTTCACCTGAGTAACGTCTCCCTTTTGGTGGTTGGGTGCCGTTCTTCCACGAGCACCCCTGACTGCCTTGGTGTATTGATCAGTCAGCATTTAAAAATCAGCCCTTGCCGGATTTACGGTTTGGACATTTTGCAAACCCAAAACCGATCCAACACTGGTTTTCTTGTTTATGACTCCCAAGCCACCAGGGAAGCGATGAGCGAGGTGTTGGTCCGTCGCCGTAACGCGAAGGCCATCTGCCGCAACAGCGCCTTGAGCGCCTGCGCCAAGTCCAGCGCCTGGCGCGCGGCGCTGTCCGCGGGCCTCGGATGCGGCGCTGATGCGGCGCGGTCTGCAGGGAATGGGGGTGCTGTTGGGTGGGCGGACTTTTGGTTGTTGGGCAAGGAAGCCAACGGGCAATGGGAAACCACAAGATACGTAATATGTATGTGTGTCTATATTTCTATATATTTATAGATCTAGATGTATATGTTTGTTTTGGGGGGGGGTCCTTTTAGTTTCCCTTGTGGCCAGCTAAACGGAGGTTCTAGCTGCGTGACATGTGTGCAGGGAGCGGCTACAGGTTGCTCCAAGTTGTTCGGGTCAGTTTGCTTTGGTTTCCCTTCACTGGGGACCAACTTTCTACCCTGCCAGTTTCTTGAGAGCTACCTGCTAATGCTTACATTTGTGGACCCTTGTATTTAGTGCTATGGGCGGGTCAACAAGCAGGAAGGGGTTTATCCCAAGTTGAAAGGGATCGCTTGCATTCGGTGGTTTGCAGACACTCCCTGTTTTCGTGGTGAAAGCCTTTGGGCCGATCCCTGAAACTATTGGATCCCGATCATTTGCATTGGGATCCCAACGTTTGAATCCCAGCTGAGATCATTACAGTGGTTTTCGGGGGTATCCCTTTGCAGGAACTCCCCGCTTTCCGACTCGCCGCATTCGACTCGAGTTCAGTCGATGCGAGCCGAGGCGGTGACGGTCTCCGCCCTTTGCAGCGCCTGCGCGCAGGGCCGGCGCTGGCGCCAAGGCTTGGCGCTGCTGGGCGCCGCCCGCGCCAGGCGGGCGAGCCGAAAGAATGATGAAAGAATGGCTGGAGTGTTAACCAAGGTGGAGGGGTTCACAAGACGGTCCCCCCAATGAATCCCTACCTTGTGGTCCCCCCAAAGGTGAAGGGGGCCCCCCAGCCCTGGAGTTCACTTCTCGTTTTGTTGCTGGAACCTGCTGGGGGGGGGGTCTTCAGCCTCGCCTCAAAGGCTTGTGACGATTTCCGGCAGTGAGGTGTCTAATTGGGGCCGGTTGCAGGTTCTGGCTTGGCCAGGCTGATGGGCATGTTTCAGTCGCACAGGGCGCTGAAACCGGACACGCTGAGCCACAACTCTGTTGCGCGGGCGCTGGGCGACCGATGGCGCCGGACGCTGCCCGGAGGCCCAGGCCTCTGAATGAGGCTTGATCATGCTGAACCGATTGGTCACGCCGTAGGCTTGTTCCCACGAAGCCTGCACATCGCAAAAAGTATGCGTTGGGTTGAGCATGCCGGGATGCACTAAAGGCCAGTGACTCAGGTGACATGCCTGTTCTGCCTGGGCTTCAAAAGAACAAGCGCAAGCTGCCTCTGAGTGCGTCCAAGGAGGCGCCTTCCAAATGTGGTTTCTGGTTGAACCCCACCCCGTCTCGCATTTCCTGCAAGGGTCCGTGGTTTGAACGGGGGATTTCTCTTAGATTACCTATCAATGATCAGCAATCGTCGATACGCTGCCCCTCTTTGCTTTGACTCGCTTGGAGCAAGGCGCCAGAAGCAAGTAGCTGCTTGCCGAGCATGCCAGCAACCTCGTTGGGGGCGATCCCTGGAATTCCATATGTGCTTCCATGTTCCTTTGCGGAGAAGACTTGCATTGACTAGAACGGTTTTGGGGGACACCCAGCCCCCCCTCCCATCAAGGCAGGAGGGATGGTCCTTCAGCCCAGGTCTTTGCTGGCAGCGCCGTGTGCGCCAGCGGCCTAGACGGCGAGAGTGTGGCTCAGTTGATTCTCTCCATTTCGCGAAACAATTGGGCAAGCCAAGGGGGGTCCTTTGGCTGAACTGCTACTTGCCGTTTATTGGGTTGGATATGTTGTTGGCTTGCTTGC
>CAUJNA010000337.1:228062-259961 GCA_963377175.1 Effrenium voratum | reverse complement strand
GGAGGGGGCGGGACGCCCAGCATTTGCATTTCAGTGCTCCCCTTTTGTGCTTCACCTACACAAGGCCCCATGCTGAGTGGCACCGGGAAGGGTTGGCTGCCTCTGCATCCATTTGGGTTTCAGGCATGTTTTGGAAGGTCGATATCGGAGGGTACTTGGGGACCTTGAATATTACCTCACCGTCGCACAAGGAAGGTCTGCTCGTCAGCAACAACGCCGCTTTGATGCGCCTTGACGGGCTGCAGGGGCTCTCGGTGGTCAAGGACATTCGGGTGAGACGAAAGCGACAGGGATCCTAAACATAGGCAAGGGACACCCGTTTTTGGGAGCGCACTGATTTTGACCACTTCTGGAAGGTGGCACAAAAGGCAACATATGTGGAGCCCAACATGAATTTTGTGTCTCAACACAGGACACGGGCCTCAAGAAGGATCGCGGTCGGTCTACGGTCCCCTCCGCCCCACGTCCTAAATTCAGCTCAAGGCTGCAACATTGCTGGCTTGGCTGGCAGGTGAGCCACAATCAAAACCCGGGGATTGATGAAGGTTAGGGGCAGTCGGCAGTCCCAGCAGGAAATAGTTGCGGATATCCGCCTTTCTAGTTCTTGAAGCATGGTTCTGGGTTCACCATTTTTGTACCGATCGGTTTTGAGCAAGTGACTCAGGTGCCATGATGTGCATATGGTTATATACGGGCTTGGGTGTCATGGCCAGCGCAACTAATGACAGCTACCAGGTGTGCCATGCTCACAACACCTGGCTTCTTGGAATTGACAGCGATGATCATCCACCTATTGGTCAAGCAAAGTGTCGAAGGCCACATATGGTTGGTATGCGTTGGATCCGCAAGAAAGCAGCAAGCAGCAATGAGTGCAGTCGCTAGCACTGTAAAGTTCAGCCTCCAGCACTCTGGTGGAAATGTGAGGTTGCTCCACCTTGTGGGGATTTCTGCAGCTCGCACTTGAGGACCAGGTCACAGTCGGCCACAACAACGAGCTGGCGGGGTGGAGTGCGGGGAGAGGGGGGGCTGCCAGGAACGGCTCGCTGGGAGGTTTTTGCGATGAAGACTTCCTGGGCGCGGCAACACAGTTGGGCCATTCAACTGCTGAAAGCAAAGCCAGCCAAAACAAAAGTGGAATTGGCAAACTTGAGCAGGGGGTCGGAAGCTTAGAGGGTGTGGATTCGCTTTTTTTTCTTCTGAAGATGACTCGCAGGTTGGGGTGGTGGATTTCTGACTGGTCAACTCGACTGCCTCGGGTTTTTTGGGCCCCGATTTCGGGCCCATGGTTTCCAAGAGATTTCTCGGGCAGCTCGCATGCTTGGGAGACAGAAGCGAAGGGTTTTCAGTCTTAAATTCTTTTCCCAAGCCGGTTTCAATCATTGGACGGTGTCAACCCATGTGCACAAAGGACTCCACAGTTCTTTGAACGCGGCCACCAACTTGATCATGGCGATACTTCCCGCTGGCGACGGTTGCATGCGTGATTGTTTTGGTCTTGATGCTCGTGATGCAACTCACGCGCAGTTCAAGGACTATTCTGCTGTTGATGTTTGAAGCTTAGTTGATTGGGAGCCTGCGGCAAAGGCAGATACTTGCTAGGCGCAACCTTGGCAGGGTCAATCGCCAAGCGCCAGCGCCAGTGCCCGATTGGTCTCTAAGCGTACTGGAATGTGGGTGTTGGCTTGATTACATGTCGAAAGATCCTTCGCGGCACCTGGATGGGTTACTTGATTTCAAGAGACACTTTGCAGCTACGCGAACTGTCCAAGCGTGACCCCAGCGACAATTAGGGATGTTTTTTTTGTTGAATGATGTGGTTTAAATGCCTTCAACAAAAGAGTGTCGCGTGCTGCTTTGGGGGCCACACATTTACACATTTCAGCACACCCTGCAGCTCGCACAGGTCTCCATTGCAGGGCTCGCTTCTCTGCGGAAAGCTGGGTACGTGAGTGACTTGGCGAGTGGGCTGAGCTGTGGCATTTGAGACATGTTCGACAGATCTTGGCGAGCGCTTACCCTCTTTCCAACCATCAAGTGTCCCTTGTCCGCCAAAACGTCACCCGGGCAACTGTTGGTCTGAATCTGTCCATTCTCAAGGCATACCACTTCTCACGGTGCAGAGCCTATGTGGGACTTTCAAGGAGTTCCCGATCTTGTTGAACGCCTTGCTTGTAAACACTTTTGACAGGTGGCCTGCCTATGTCACGAGCCGGATTTGGGCATATTGCTTTATGTGGTTTGTCCAGCCACCCGTCAGCGCTGACCTTTCACGTAAGGTTCGCCCCGCAACGGGTATCTTTCAGCTTCAGGTCACTTGCAGCGAAACCCAAAGTCCCGGCCCGTGTTCGCAAGCTTTGCTAGGTCCCCCAGTAGTGCCCTTTTACCCACTTTTTTGGGGGAGAATCGGTTCCCCTACTAAAATAGACAACAGAAATCGGGCACCCTCATTCTCTCAAATCTGGAGGACCTAGTTGAAGTTTGCCACAGCCAACGCACAGGTTTGTGGCTTATTTTTTTGCCTCACATTTGTGTGATACTAGGACCTAGCTTGGTTGTCGCCGCTTTGGGCATAGGCATCTACACCAACCGCCAGCTCCGGTCCTTGCACGGGTTGGAGAAGCTGGAGGAGATCACCGGGGCCGAAGCGGACGGCGCGAGCCTCTACGTGCCCGCGGCGAAAAAGCGAGAACTACACATCTTCCATTTGCTTAGGAATATGTTTTTCCCCCTTGTTGGCCTTGAAAGGATTTTTACGTGTTTTTTTGTATTTTCCCTTGTTGGTTTTAACAGGAATTTATCACTGCTGGGAAATATATTTTGTATTTTTTCTGGGGGTCTTAACCAAATGAAAGACATGGCAAAAGAAAAAGAACATGGCTGTGGATCAAAACCAATGGGATACCATTTTGGGGTAGGTGCACCATCCATTTTAGTCTATTTTAGTGGGGATTGGGATGTTCACTGGGGGTACGGGATTTTGACCCATGGCCGCATGGCGTGCTCCAAAACGAGCGGAACCTGAGTGAGATATGGTGGGTATGGGTAAACATAGGTGCCCAAATAGGTTGCCCTGGGACATGGCGACGTGGACAAAATGTCTGCGTTCCCTTGGTGGTTCAATTTTGACCCATTCCAAGGTCTTCTCGAGGGCCTTGTGCAGGGAGAGCAATCGTAAGCTTGAGTTGAGCAGCATTGGGCAGGCTGCTTCATTTTGGGCCAGCGTGCTAAAGAACAGGGGGCAGGAATTGGCAAGCGAGGCAGATGCAAAACGATTTCAGAAACATCCCATCAAGATGTTGGATAGGTTGGATAAGCTGGATAGGCTCAGCTGCCTGCTATCTCTTCCAAATCACACTGGGATGTGCAGAAGAGGAATCATCACGTCATGGGCCCAAGGGTTTTTGACAGGCTTTGGCGGTTGGCTGTGGAGACATGCGCAAGACCCAGGTGACCCTGTAATCACGCCCAAGGATTGGACAGGCTCAGATGGCGGGTGACCCTGTATGTATCACAGATGCGCAGGTTGCAACTATGGAGGAGTTGCAGTCCATCGGAGCTCTGCATTCGCTGTCCGGGGCTTTGCCAGGATCGCTGGAGTGCCTCGGACAGAGGCAATCACACCGCTTGAGGCAGGTTTCAAGCTTGAAAGAGTGATTTCTGCGGCAGGATGTGCTTGACCTCGTCAGTATGGCCGGTAAGTATGGTGGAACAGTGAAGCACGGGGAGCGATGGTTTCCGTGTTACAATATGTCGGGCAAACGTGTGTGCAGACATGGGTCATGGGAACTGTTGGCAGTTTTTTCAGGCAGAAGGGAAGCCAAAAGGGAATCCAATCATGCGAAGCCTGCCAAAACGCTGCGGCAAACGCAATCGAAGGGTCTTCCAGTGCAAACAACTTTGTTCTGGCAGGTGTCTTCATCACGAATTGGGATTGGGACAGCAACAGTTGCATTTAGCCGAAGCTCCTGGGATTGGTGTTTCCCAGCTGAGTTTCCGAGCCTGGTTGGGGACGGCTCTCGGATTGCTGTATCATGTAGGAAATCCACGGGGTTGTTTTGCTTTGTGTTCCGCAAGCAAGTCCTCCAGCACAAGTGTGACCAGTGCATTTGCCAAGGAATTTCCAAGTTGCAATCTGTAGCCCATGACATGCCAGACCCGGGCCCGAACTGGGGTCCTCGAAGCATCACGCTTATGTACCTGCTGGTTTAAAGGGCCTCCTTTGAGCACATTCAATGATGTTCGGATGTTTCCTTCCTGAAGCCGTTCTAAAGCCTAGACATGCCTAGACCTGAATCTCATACAGGAAGCCAACACCTCCTGCAGAGCCTCAGCAGTAAGTTGGATTGGCTGGCTGAAACCGTGCTCCATACATGTTTCTGGCACATCGGCCCTGGGCTTCCGTGACCAAGTTGCCTCGGATGAATGCGTGGATTCGCACTTTCTAGTGATGTTTGGTTGTTTCCGGCGTTGCACGGTGAACGATCCTTGAAACAACCGTGCTGCGGGATCACTTCAACAATTCATTTGCCAACCCAGCACAACCCCAGAAATGAGATTGCACTGCAGCCCGTCCAAGGAAGCAAATGCCATCCGAGGGATCTTCTCATCTCGCAGCCCCCACTGGCCACCCCAGAAAGTATGACCTACAGCCAGCCACACGTTGGCACATTCCAAACCCACCCCATTTCTCTCTCTCTCTCTCTCTTTTTTCTCAAATTTTCGGTGCCTCCGGAGCCCCACGTTCAAACCCCGCTTCTCCAACTTGGTTTCCGACTTCGCTCTCTTCGCTCTCAGGGTCTTCTCGCTCCCAAAGCTCGGGAGTTTGCAGCTGGCGGGGCTCAGCGCTGCGCAGAGCCTGAAGCTCCAGCGCCTTGGGCGGCGGGGTAGCGGGGTAGCGGGGGGTCGGGGAGGCCTAGATGGGAGCCCCCCGCAGCACCAACGCCGCCAAGATCCATTGTTCAAAAAGATTGAGGCGGGTGAAAATACTGGACATCACGCGCACTTGTTGGAAAAAGGGAGGCGGATCATGTTTTTGTGAATATCGAGTCGAGCCTTAGACACAGAACTTGGCGATGTGAAGAGGCTGGACTGCCTTTGCGCGCCAAGTTGATATTGGAAGCTGGGAGTTGGGAGGCCTGTGCCTGATTGGCTCAGGCTCCTGGGCGACGCGGTGGACTTCTGCCTCTCCGAGCAGGACTGGGAGTCAGCGAGCACAGCCTTCCTTGGCGTGTTTTTCCAGATCCACCAAAAGCAGAGGCGTCTCCTTGTTCAGGCATCAAGCTTGCTTCTCAACGTGCCTCCTCGCACTTTCGATTAAAAGGACCTGAAGGTGTTGACACTCCATGTTGATCTTCATAGCCTGAGGCTTCCTTTGAGGTGCTGGAACTTTATTCTGTGTATGTGTCATAGTTTCGGGGTTCATCGCCTGCCCGAGTTCATCCAGGCCCGTGACCAGCCTTGAGTGGTGCACAAGCAGGGCTGCAAGTCTTGTTGCCCAAGCAGAGTTATACAGACTTCTGGCAATCAAGGGAACATTGGCATGCTTCTGTGAGCTAGCCAACATACGTGCCGTCAGGCTGGAACTTCCCTTGCATTGTTCTGAGCATCCTGTTTGCCACATCTAGCACAATCCAATGTTGAGCATGTTGCTCAAGCAGTGATTGCAATCAGCGGGGCGGAGCCGATCTCGCCATCAAGGCGGTGATGAACTTGCTCCACCACTAAGCAATGAGAGATGTATACATATATATATATAAATAATATATATATATATATCATAGATCTTGACCAAGAGTCAAGGGGAGTCACAGCTAGCAACATCAATTTGCCAGGCTTGATCCTTTTTAAAGTTGGCCTGGACCACGGGGTGGCCTTCTTTTCCAGTGTCGGCCGTAGTTGGAGAGCATCTCCAGCTGATGGTTTGTCAGCGACCGCCAGGAGCGGCAGGCGTTGCGGGCGTTGTCAACAGAGGGCTTCGTACTGGACGCGCGCTGGGACAACGGGTGCGTCCCCTGCACAGGCTGGCAGAATCACGCGTAAGATGCGAGTGCGTCCATGAGATTTCATTGTTTTGTCGAACTTCTTCATTGGTTTGTTGGTTTGGGGCCCTGTTTGGAGCTTGTGGTGCCTCTTCAACTTGAAGCTGAACCACTAAAAAAAACACGGACCCGCACCGCTCATATATCCGCTCATTGCAGCTATTTAGTTGCTTCAAATGTTGATAGTGCTCTTGTCACAGTAAATGCAAAGATCGCCTCACTTTCTCTCTTCCTGAGGCATGCTCACGCTCAATCACGCTGTTGCTCCCGCTCGTTCTCCAACTCTCTTTTGCCCTTGTGGATCCTCACCGTATTGCCCTTATCACGCACATGTCTTCTTTCATTCTCATTTGCACAACCGTGATCTTCTAAACCCCAACACAAGCACAAAGATAAACACACACACACAGACCCGGGACCCACACCCAAGCATACACAGACGCACACGAAGCAACACAGACACACAGCCACACAGACACACAGAGGCAGGCGCACAGACGCACAGATGCGCAGAAGCACAACCGCACAGACACAGACGCGACCTACTCACTCCACCCACCCACCCGCACGCCCGCCCGGGCGCGCACGCACGCCCGCACGCACGCAGGCACGCACGCGCACGCACATTGCAGCGGCATCTGGACCTGGCCAGCTTTCCTCACTATTTTACGTTATCATGGGCCACCCACCCACCCACCCACCCACCCACCACACACAGACCCACCCACCCACCCACCCACCACCCACCCACCCACCCACCCACCCACCCACCCACCCACCCACCCACCCACCCACCCACCCACCCACCCACCCACCCACCCACCCACCCACCCACGACCTTACCAGCTCTCCTCTCTATTTTCACGGCCTTCTTGCCCAGTTCACATGGGCTGCCCCCTAGAGGTGGCTGCGCGGTGTGCGACCGCCGGGTGGGCCGGTGCCGATGCCCCTTGGGCCGCAGCGGCGACTGCACGCAGCGAGCGCCGAGGGTGGCGCTGCGCGGGGCGCAGCGCTGCGTGCGGCCGCGGCACAGCGAAGGCCAGCGATGGCAAGGGGGGGCAGGGGGGCAGAGCCAGCTGACGGTACGGATGACATATGAGGACATATGTCTCATAGTAGGGATGCGGCATGATGCGGCCAGAACTTGTGTGTTTTCCTGGAGATAAGCGCATAGAGCCAGCCAAGGTTGCCGGATTTGGAGAGAGTGAGAGACGTGTAGAGGGTTGTCAACGAAAGTCCAAACATCAGGTTCCTTGACCTGATGCGACTTGGCAAGGGCTTTGCTTTTCTAACGCCCGGCATCTCCTGCTTTATCAGATCTACAATTTGCGACCCAGAAACAAATCAGCGACGCTTACCAAATCCACAAATCACGGCGGCCAAATCCACAAATTCCATGTTCAAAACCACTAGGGCAAGCGTGAGTTTTGCTAGAAGGCTGATGGGAAGAGCTGAATTTCAGACATTGCTATAGCATATTCTCTGGGTCCAAAGGGACAGGGACAAGCCCGACCCTTTGCCCGCAGGCAGCAGCAACATTTGCACAGTCTGTGGAGACTTGGAAGCCGACGAGTATCTTGGCTGTTCAACGCAATCTTGTATCTCCGTGCGGACTGCTTTTTCTAGCTTTTTACATGCAGTTGAAGCCTTGCCTCTCCCCCTGAACTTATCGCGGCGAGTGATTGGTTGACTTGCAATGTTTGCGAAACCTACTGTGCCTCAAACGGCAGCAAGCTCGTTAGGTTGGGTCGCAGCCTCAACGCCTCCAGTTTTAAGCAGCTCAGATATGTCATTGGTGATACGCGTCCAAAAGCAAGCAGAAGCGCAGACGATGTTGGTTTCTCTTAGAGTCTCAGAGCAACATCTTGTTGCATGTCGAGGGCAGCTCCTCTCGTGGAAATCAGTTTCACCGACTAGCATTTGCTTCTGCACGGCTTCGAGGTATGATGCTGATCTGCCAGCTCCAACTGCTTTTCACCTGACCGAGCTGAACTCTACGGGCCTCCTTGCAGATGCACGGCAAGTGGTTGTGTGGGAGTCTGTCAGAAGAGGTCAGATTTGCGTGAACCTGACGATCACGGCATCTTCCAGCTACCAGGGCTCTGAGTTCATTTCATTTGGTCTCAGCCCCTTGGAAAGCAGAGAGTTTGGCTGTGTGGCAGGTGAGCCACAATCAAAACCCGGGTAGATGAAGGTTAGAAAGGGGCAGCCGAAAATAGTTGCGGATATCCGCCTTTCTAGTTCTTGAAGCATGGTTCTGGGTTCACCATTTTTGTACCGATCGGTTTTGAGCAAGTGACTCAGGTGCCATGATGTGCACCTGTCAAGTTATCTCGGATTTTTGCAGAGGTGAAGGATTCGGGCCACCGGCGCGGCTGTTCATTTGGTCCGCGCGTTGGTTCAGGAGGGATTTCTGTTAGCACAGCTTTTTCTGGGCACACAACTGCCTTGAGCTGACAGGGTTGCAGGGCAGATTCTCATAAGTTCCTTCCTAGCCAGTTGTTTTCTCTGCATGCGTTTCATGACTTGATAGCCTCCGGCTCTTTGGTCTGTTGGTTGCTTGCAGGCTGTGGGACGGCGTGTTTTCCTTGCAAGTGTGCCCCGAACATTCGTAGAAATTGGCGAGCTTTCGAGCAGGCGTGGCGAATGCAAGGGGCAAGGTGCTTGTGTTTCGTGCACATTCATTGTATAGGTCAGATGTGTTTGAAGTCGGACCGAACTACGAAAGCATTTTGAGACTGCTGGGCACACTCTTCTTTTTTGCAAGGGTGGTCGCTATGGGGCCTGCAATCTGTTTCTTGTTCATTCTGCGTCATTCCGCGCACAGCCTGACACATCCATGGCGTCGCTTTTCAGTGTGAATGCATTAGTAGATTTTGCGTGAGGGGTATTTTACCATAGAAGTTGCCTGCATTGAATCGAGCATGGGTCTCCTCGGGCTGTCGCTTTATCAAAGGCTGCTGTTGGAGCCTTTTGATGACACGCGTAAGTGCCGGGTTTGATGTCGATGGAAGGCATGCGCAGCTTCCAAAATGGCCCTTTGCCCATGCAGTCCACCCGGGGGCGCTTCTCACCCTACCCAGTTGCCCAGTGGCGCCCGTTTTTTTTACTATTTTTTTTGCGAAGGGGTTCCCTTGAAACTGAACCAAGCAACAAAAGGGATGTGCTTTTTTTTTGGGCCACTGGGCATCTGAGCCTAAGTATCGACGCCCACAGATCATTTGCCAGGAAGTCCGTCATGTTTGAAACAACCCAAACAGGAAGATTTCAAACGTGAATTTCCAGGGAGTCCACGTGGGCGGGGGTGCTTAGCGCCACCTCCACAGAAGATCAGATGTGCTTTTTCAACCCGGGCTTCTATCACCACGCTACGTCTTAGGGGCTTCACAGATGGGTGCATGGACCACTGCTTTGTCTTAACTGCAAAGGTATCCCTCAAATGGGGTCTTTTCACAGCTGTCCAAGGCTACGGTCATTTCCACGTGCATCAGATTGATGGCGAAATCTTCAGGGAAATCAATGGGAATCATGTGGGAAAGATTCGTGTGTTGCAAATTTGGTATGGGGAAAAATGGGCCCGCAGATGAAGGTAAAAGGATTGTGTGGCACCGCAGAAGCTTGCCCAGAATTGTTCTTTTGGTTGTAGCTTCTGTGTTTCTGGTATTTTGTGGTATGTCTGGTATTATTTCGTGCTTTGAGGCAATGTTTGGTATTTGCTGGTATTTTCTGCATTTTGTGTTATTTTCTGTTTGTGGTCGTGGTATTTGTTTGTGGGGTAGCATTTGTTGGGTGTTTATTGCGTTTTTCGTGGCTTCTCATAACCTTGCCTAGCTATTGCTGGGATTTCCATGTTTTTGTCTACGGGGCTGCTTTTAAGCCGCTGTGTGAAGGTATGTCTAATGTGACCCTATGGCTTGCACATGTCTCAGCTGCACCAGGGTGAAGACTTGTGGACGCCGTCACTTGCATGAAACGATCCCTTCCCTAGGTTTGACTAGAAGTGGTAGCCAGTCTTTCAGGACAGGGCTCCTTAAAAGATCTCCATTTTGCAACCATTTGAAACATGTGGCTTTTTCAACACCAAAATAAAGAGACACCCACCATTTACAAGTTGCATCGTTCTGGTGTATAATGTAAGAATCCATGCAGGAGGATGTGGTACAGGCCATCGCAGGCATCAGCTTTGACCCTCAGTCGAGCTGCTCTCAGGCTACGACCACGCGATGCCAGACTGCATCATCAATGACACTCTGAAGGCACGGCCTGTCGCCTTCAATTTGTCCATGAGTGGACTTCCATTTGCTTAAGACAGTTTTGTTCCCCTCTTGGTTTTAAAGGGCATCTATCACTACTGGAAATATTTTTGATTTTTCAAGGGGGCTTAAGCAAATGGAAGTAGATGAGTCAAGGAGTTTTTAATGCCCGCTGGATGTAAGGTTAGCCAATTCACCGGCATTTGGGATGCAAGCCACGCTGCTCGTTGCACGTCGAGCAGTTGCCATGCACGGCTTGTGCGGTGCCTGCGCTGAAACTTTGCCAAACAAGCTAGTGTGCGTTGAACTGATGGGTCTTCAGGAGGTGACAGTGCACCCGGAGCCTGTCTTTCCCTGGCTGCTTGGCCAGTGACGGAGGGCGAGCGGCTCCGAGCGCGCATGAGTTGAATGGGCCAAGTCTCAAACTGGGAGCCCCGTTTCCCGTTTGGTGATTGCACAAGGAGAACAACAAGAAACCAATAATTTGGAACCAACCTTCAAAATGTGACAGCCGGATCTGTTGGCAGTCTGTGATTGCCGCCTTGCTGCTCGAGGCTGTCAGTATGACACTTCAGAAGTGCGGTTGCTCACAGCAAACATGATCGGAAGGTGTGACTATTTGGAACATGGAGTAGCTTCATTTGAATGTTTGGTCGTTGAGCCTGAACTGAATATCCTGTCAGTGAGCCATGAGCACCAAGCTGTGTAGGGACTTGTCAAGATGGCATTGTTGTGCGCGCACACAGAGAGATATCTGCCTCCATCTCCATGAAGGCATGTATGTCAACCATCTTGCAGGATATTGAGGTCGCCGTTCAGGTGACAGGTGGTGTCAACTAACGTTCCGGATGCTTTGTTGGTGCCAAGAACTGTCTGCCCATCCATGTGCTAGAGGCTTCAGAGCAAATACCCTCCCGCCAACTAACATGGAAGTGCGCAGACTGCAGAAAGCCGGCTGTCCTCTTGGAAAGGGGCCTTGTGCACTTCCACGTTAGGCGGATGGGTAAAGGTTCTCTTCGGCATGCAGCATAGCAAGTCGATTCACATGCTTCACAGAGAGGTGTCTGGACAGCGGGGACTGCCTGGGCACTGCTGGGGCCTTGCTGCTGGAGGTGGCGGAGCCTGCCAAGGGACGAGCCGCCTTTGCACAAGAAGAGGCCTCACGCGCAGCCTGAGGGGCAGATCTGGGAGACCGGGCAGATTGTGTGCATCATATCATATCAATATAAACATGTGTATGACAAGTCTGAATGTTGCCTGGCAGGTTTTCAGAAGTTATTCGGAATTGTCAATGCCTAGAGAGTGAGCTTTTCACTTCTTCTGTTGGGAGGGTATCGCCAGGGGACGGTGGATGGTCATGGAGCATTTTTTGTCTGAAGGTGACCGCAAGCTGAGCTGCGAATGGCCTGAATTTGTGTCTGCTGAGTTAGGTTGGCGACCGGATTCCGCGGGATCTCATCTGAGGAAAGCAGACAAATAGCTAGCCAAAGAACTTTGTATTCTGCTTCAGGGTTGGTAGAAGAATACGCTCGATGTGTCATGTCAAGCTCGCGTTTTGCAGCAACATTGGGTTGGGGTATATTCACACACACACACACAGACACCTACATACGCACAGACGTGACTGAGCGCCAGGGTAGACAGCATTGCCGGTCAATGCAAATGCATTCTTGGCGGCCTACAATGTCCAGCTTGTGAACCGCGGAACTGTCACAGGTCACCCTCACGGGTCACTTGAATCAATGCCGAGTAACATCGACTGGAAGCATCAACCTGAAATGCTTCGTACTAACACGTGTCCGTGAAAACGCAGTCAACGTCACTACTGGGCACGGGTGCAATGCCTTTGCTTTAGAAGGAGTCCTTCCTGGTTGCAGTTTGTTTGCCTACTCAGTTTCTTCTACGGTTGCATGTTCGACTGCATGCTTTCTTTGTCATGTTATCTCAGTTGTTCAGTGGCACCAACTCTTTTTCCAACTTTTTCTTGGTGGCTGCCCCACTAAAAATGGTCCAAGCCCCAAAAAGGGACGCCCTTTTTTTCCAGGGTCACTGAACAACTGACTCCTCATCTTCCGCGGTTTCTTGTTCCTGTGGCCGCCGTCAGCGCCCGTTTGCGCCCATTTTAAGCAGATTGAGCTAGGCGTCCTTCACCGAGAATAGCCTGGGCGCCTTGGTGCTGGAGCGCCTGGAGGCGGGAAGGACGGGGAAGAAGGAAGGACCATTGGACCATAGGTGTCCTTTTCGGTTGCTTTTGGTAGAAAAATAGATGGCGATTCCTGGTTTACCTAGTGGTTTAATCTACCAGGGCCATCTATTTGCCCTAAAAGGACACCTATGAAAAAAAAACGAAGCTTTTAGAGACTTCCCAGTGACAAGCGCGGGCCAGGCTGCCGTCCGGGGGATTTCTCTGGGTGAAGTATAACGACCTCACACGACCGAATTCACCCCCCAACCACCTTATTTCAGGTTGGTGAAACATTATAATTCACCCAGATTCATTTTCCACTTTGCAACCCATTCGGGAATCAATTCAGCAAACACAGGCCGTTTCGCGTTCCTTTTGCGTTTGGCGGGCCGTTTTGAAAGGAAGTCAGGGTGATGAACACATGCAAAGCACCACATGTTTGATTTGATGTTGAACACGAGGACATGTCTGACCTGTCCTTCAACGGTTGTTTTAGGTTGTGTTGACACTGGCTGACAGAGTCAATTTGTTGTTGAAGGTGAGGTTTGCCCATTTTGGTCAGCGTTTTGTTTTGCAGGGCAATCTGGTGATCCCCATAGTCTGTTCCAATCCAGGGCGACTGATTGCCACCTGCGCATTTCATGTCGAACAGAATAGCCTTACAAAGCAGGAATCAGAATCAGGCGGCCGGGCCCCGGGCACTTCGCGCACTTTGCACGTGTTGATGTTGTTCCCCCGAGACCCCGCAGCAGCCATGGGTAGATCGTTTGGTCATCCCCACCCCCTTAAAAAAGGAATTGGGGGGGGGGTGACCCCTGGAAATCCATTTCTGGTTCCATTTTCCCTTTCGTTGGGAAGACTAGATCTGTGGAACCCCCCTCCCTACAGCAGGGGGGATGTTTGGTCTTCCAGCCATCCTGCTTCCATCGGGCCAGGGGGACTACACCACGCTGACCGCCCTGGTTGAGGCGGGCAAAAGCGAGGGTGAGACTCCTGGCGCAAGACAAGGTCGATACCCAAGGTTGGCAGGTCGGCGGCTTTCGGGCGGAGCAACCAGTTGATTTCAGGCTGTGTAGATCTCTCAGATCTATCATGATTCTCTTGCTGGAGGGAAGCATGATGTGGAGAAATGGCAGCAGAATCCTTGTTTGATGGTTGACAAAGCGACTTTAGAGTTGCCTGGTTCCTATGTTGGAGGTGTTTAATTTGAAAACAAAACTACTGGCCATTTGCGTACCTTCAACAAGGTTAACAGCAGCCACCTGACTCTGTTGCTTGATGCAGGTGAAGAATGGCACGGCTCAGGCAGGGATACACTACGTCCTTAGCCGCTTGGCCTCCGTGAATCGGGGACTCAATAACTTGTGAGCAGTTTCAACTTTCAAATTTTGTTAATGTTGAAACGCATGTGGAAACATGAACTGTGTTTGGAATGCTTGACCACAATGGCATGTGCCATTTTGGCTCAAGCATTGTCTGGGTTCCTGGAACCCAAGCTGTTTGAAAAACTTTGTGCTTTGACACTTTCGAACCTAACCCCGATCTAGCAATGGCTTCCTCGGCAACCTCGGCCACTTCCTTTGAGCTGATTGAGGACCAGACACTCACCGTGGAGGAGGTTGAAATGGCCAGCCAGGAGGCCCAGGAAATTCGCACACGCGAGGCGGCAGTGGCGGCCGGCTTGGTTTTGGACGAGCCCGAGGCCCCCCCGTCGGCTTCGGCTACCGATGTGATGAAGGACCTCTCCAGTGCACTGGAGCGTCTCCGTGTGGCTTTTGCCACACCGACTTCCGGCTTGGGTGCCCCTGGCCCCGCCGAGGAGGATGACAAGGACATGGAAGACGCGGACGTCACGGAGCGGGCCACGCCACCGGAGGAGGCACAGACGCCACCCACGAAAAGGCTGAGGGGTTTCGTGGCGGCTTCCCAGAAGACCACGGCTCAGGTTAACAAACCGGTCTCCTTGGTGCCGGTTGAGGGCCGACCCGGTTATTTCAAGCTGGTGGACCTCCCAGACCTTTTCCCAGTCCTTCCGGCATCAGCGGCCACTTTGCTAAGGGACATCACGGTGGAGGAGGCGGTCTCCCTGTTCCACAAGTTTGTCGGGAAGAATCTCACGGAGGACCTGGTGATTCGCATGGAGGCTTATGTCCCGATGAAGATCCAGATCCGGCAGGAGGAGGTCTGGGCCTCGCAGTTCCAGAGGAACAAGGCGTGCATTGGCACCCAGCGAATGCACAGGCTCGATGCAGGCCATTCCGATTACAAGTTCATGTGCAAGGCATGCGGTACGGGGTGGCCAGAGGCAGCCAAGCAGTGCTGGGTCTGCCCAGGCAAGGAGTTCGTCCCCTTCCAGGCACCCTCGGCCACCTATGAGGCGGACGGCATCACCTACAACCTGCTCATCGTGGAGGGCAAGCCGACCTGGATCCAGCAGCGGGAATGGGGAAGCCTGGGTGCCGCTGGCCCCGGTGGTACCCGGGCACAGGCCGACCGCAACTTGGGGAGAGCCCCTCCGAAAACGGACACGGCAGATGAGATCACCATGGCAGACGCGGTCCCGCTTAACAGGCGGGTGGACATCCGGCAGGAGATCCTGTCCATGGAGGCGGACGACGAGGCGCTGAAGGTCCGGGAATGCCAGGAGATCAAGGTCAAAGTGCAGCGGTCCCTCGGAGGCGGAGGCTCAGAGCTTCCAGCTCTACCACCCCCAGGTGGACCAGGCGATCCGGAAGAAGGAGGAGCTGCATAAGGCCTTGCGGGAGCACCGGGAACCGACTCCGGAGGAGGCCTCGGCCAGGCGGCGGCACAAGGAGTTGGTCACTGAGGAGATGCTGGACAATGAGATGGCTATCCTGGCGCCTCTCCAGGAGGGCATGCAGGCCCTGCCGTCAGAGGAGGTGGCCAATGAGGGAGCCCGTGCCCTCAGAAAGGTCAACCTGGAGCGGTTCAAGGCCAAGCTGAGAGACCAGTACCTGGAGGGGAAGGGCGTTGACGCCAGCCAGGCATTGGCTGAGGCGATGGGCTCCATGCAGGAGGCTCAGGCGGCGAACAAGCGCACCGTGGCCGGATGATCTCAGGCAGGCCCTGGAGAGGGGGCTGTTCTGCCCCCTAGAGCTGGATGACCCCGAGGACATCCTCCAGGTGGGGGACATCAAGGAGAAGTATGTCCCCTACATCAGGATGCGCAGAACCCATGGCACCAGGAGGCGCTGCTGGAGGAGATGCCCGATCTGGTGGCACCGGCGCCCCCCAAGGGTGCCACTGGCCTCGGGTGGGACCAGCCAATGTCACAGCAAGACCTGGACTCGGAGGAGGGCAAGCTGTCCTTGATCCTCTGGGCGATGAAGAGGCACCAGGGAGAGCTCCGGATGTTTGGGGGGATTTGGAAGAAGCATGCAAGCGGTGAGATCCCCCGGGGCGCTGACCAGCAGTTTAAGCTCATGCCGGAGGAGCTCCTGGCCCTTGAGCGCAGGACTCACCCACTCACGTGCGAGCAGGACCACATCGACCCAGTCATCTACACGGCCTTGGAGATCCGAGCGCAGGTGAACCGGGGCGAGCGCCCGGCGCCGGAGCAGGTGGTGGGGATCTTCTGGGCGAAAGGTGATGGGGTGTTCTGGACCAGACAGACGAGAACGTGGGACCTGCCGAGCCTGACGGGTGTGTACGCCCACAGGTTCACTTTCAAGTACATCTACTCGGCCTGGACCACTTTCCCGTTGATCGTGAAGACGCAACGTCGGGGCCGCAATGCGGAGGGCTCGACCTCGGACAAGTGGATGGGCAACATCCTCCAGATGAGGAAGGAGGCGGTGCCCTTCCTGGAGAGCCTGGGCATCCCCAAGCCGCGCAGCAAGGAGGAATGGAGCTACATCTTCAAGGAGATGGGGACCTTTTTGGCGGCCAAGAATTTCATCGTGGCCGGACCACTGGGCTTTCAAGAATCCCAAAGGGGTGGCGTACTGCAGAGATCGTCACCTTCACAACAAGTGTTCGGGATCATGCGGCCGATCCCACAACTGCCCGGTCAGGAAGGATGGGTGGGTGTGTGATGCCCCCCCATCGAAGCATGTGCCGCAGGCATGCCCACACCTTCCCAAGTGACAGGAGGCCACTCAGGGTGCCATAGGCCCCCGATGGGATCACAGGCCACCAGTGCGAGAGTGCACACAGCGGGGTGCCACCGGGCCCGGAAGCCCCTCCACCGAAGAAGAGGAGCGGACCCAGCCAGGCAGAAGGGCGGAAGCACCCCTTTCCCCCGCACCCACCGAGGCAGTGGGAAGATCCCCCAGAGAGACCCAGAGGTGAGGATCCGCCCGGCAAGGGGCGTTCCAAGGGCGGGCAGAACCGTCAGGGCAAGCAGCAAGCCCAGGCGGAGGGTCAGACAAAGGACACACGGAAACCCCAGGGGGGGCAAGCCCCACCTTCCCCTGGATGCAAGACACCCCGGAAAGACTGAGGCTCAGACTAAGGTGGACGCCACGTCCGGTGCCGGAGTCGTCAAAGCCGTCCCTCATCCTGCTGTACGCTGGGAAGGATGATGCGGGGGCCCTGGATGCTTACCTCCATGCCTACAACCCGGCCTTCTCGGAGTACATTTGGGCAGTGGACATCAGGCGAAAGGGTGGAGATCTTGGACAGGACATGCTGGGAGACGAGCCTTACTCTACGATGTGCTCCATGGCCATGGCGGGCAAGGTTGCCTTTGTGGGGGGCGGCCCCAACTGCAGGACGTGGAGCATTCTCAGATGGTTCCCAAAACCGGGAGGCCCGCCGCCGGTGAGGGGCAGGGCGGAGCAGACCCTGTGGGGCTTAGAGGACCTGGAGCCCCGGGTAATGGAGGACACGGACAACGACAGCGTGCTCATGCTCCGACAGATGTACCTGACCTCGCTGGCCTACCAGGGACTAGGTCAACTAACGGTCCCGCAGGTGGGCTCCTCCTTCCTGGAGCACCCAATGGACCCAATGGAGTGCAGCAAGAGCCCGCGCAGCGAGGTGCTCATCGATCTGGGTCACACGGGCCTACATTCAATGGGCGAACGCACTCCACCACTCCCTCATCAAGTTTGACGAGTGCCGCCTGGGCCAGGTGGTAGTGAAGTCCACGACATTGTCAACGGACCTTCCCCTTCACCATTGGCATGATCTGCGATGCAACCACGGAGCTCACCCCAGGGGGGAAAAGCTCAACTCCAGTGATCTCAGCCGGTATCCAGAGCAGATGACGCAGGGTCTCGCAGCGGCCATCCTTTGCAGAGCGGGTCCCGTCCTGGAGGCGCTGAGGCCGGGGGGCACAGTGCAACGACCCCCCCGAGGCGACAGAGGGAACCATCTCCCAGCACGCCGGGGGACAACAAGCGCCAGTCCCTGAGGCTGAAGGCCGGCCAGCAAGCGTTGGCGGGACTAACCTTGGGCTCACTTCCGGTCTCGGCCTCAGACAATCGGAGGTCCGGACACCAGCACAGCCGGCTGGCGGGACGGTCGAACTTCGGGGTGGAACTCTTTCTCCTGAGCCATGGGCACGCCATTGCATGGAGATCTCGGATCGGCCCACCACGCTGCCGATCACGCACGACCCAAATCTCTCGGACAAGGTTATGTACCTCCAGATGGCCTTCAAACAGCGCCCCCTTAGGGACGGGGGTGGGAAGCCCTCGCTTGGACGGCTGGCCCCGTGGACTCGGCCACTGTCCAAAGCAGCAGCGATGGGGGCCAAGATCTGTGTCCTCACTTCGCCATGGGGGGACAAGCTCCAAGAGTCGATCTGCTGGAGAATATCAGGGAGATCCTGGCGCCGGGGGCAGGCCGACCAGCTGAAGGCCAACCCTTCTTCCTGGACATCTTGCACAGCGTGGCGCTGAACATTCAGGACCCCGACCACCAGTTTCTTCGGGATCGGGACAAGGGGTCCCACTGGAGGTCACGGACCCACCCCTAGCCTCGCCGGGCATCAGCTCCAGGAACTCCCTCATCCCACGGGCCGGGGAAACTACCCAGCGGATCACTTCAGTGAGCTCATCCGTGGCACATTCCTGTGGGCATGGTAGAGGGCCCCCTCACCAAGGTGGAGGCAGCAGCGCGCTGTGGCTGCAAGATTGAGGACCTTTGCCCAGGCCCCCTAGCGGGCATCGACGAAGGGGACAAGATCCGCACCATCTACGATGGCTCGGTGGGCGGGGCCAATGACACCATCAGGAACCAGACGGTGGAAAGGACGACGGCTCCGACGGTGCTGGATGGGGTACAAGCTCTTCATTGGCTACATGCGGCAGCTGAGGGACCTCCCTCTCAGGGTGCCCCTGGCCCCGAGAAGGAGGTCGTAAAACCTCCACCCGAGGGCTGGCTATGGCCGGAGCCGGGCACCAGGTGGGTGCTGCTCAAGGCGGACGTCACCAAGGCCCACCGGAGAGTGAAGGTCCTCAGAAAGGACTGGCGGTTCCAGGTGGCTTCACTGAAAGAAGAATGGTGAACAAACGGCATGGCCAGTGCCCAATCCTACTGGGGACGCCTGGCAGCCCTTCTACTCAGGGTCCTCTACGCACTTTTCCCTCAAGTGGATTGGAACTTCGTCTTTGTGGATGACTTCCTGTGGGCAGTAAACTTGGCGGTGGCGCTGTTGGCAACACTCCTGGCCTTGGGCACCCCGCTTAGCTGGAAGAAGACACATTTGGCGGAGGTCAACACGTGGCTGGGCCCACCCGAACATCCCGCAGGTTCTCATGGCCGCCAACAAACACATCCTGGTGATGGAGGTCTTGCAGACCATGGTGGAAGGGCAGGCGATGCACTCGAAGGACATCGAGAAGGCCCTGGACCGCATCCAGTGGGCAACTGCTGCATGTCCGCTGGCGAAGTCGATGCTTCAGCCACTTTGGGCCTGGAAGATGGCCACCACCACGGTGGGGAACCCCCCAAGGTGGATAGGATGCTGGCGTTCATGCTGCGGTTCCTCTTCAACACGCCCTTCGTCCAGTACTCCCCTTACTTGCCGAAGTCCTCTTGGTGGGGTTGCAGCGATGCTAGCGCCTCGGACGAAGGACTGGCATTTGTGGGAGGATGGTGCTCCAATAAAATGGAGCCAGAAAAGAAGGAGGTGTACTGGTTCCACGAGCAGATCCGCGTGGAAGAGTACCCGTGGGCATTCAAGAATGGGGATCCCAAGCGGAGGATTGCGGCTTTGCTTTGGAAATGCTGGGCACGCTCTTCCTCTGTAACATGATCCTCACGCACCAAGGCCCTCTGTCCTCCCGGGTCCGACTCCCGGTGGGCAGTGACAATCAGGGCAACGTTATGGCGATGCTCAACCTTGGATCCAAGAAGCCCTACACCGCGGCGATCCTGATGGAGCTGGTCTTCCTGCTCCACACCCATGGCTGCTCGCTGGCGGCCAACCACGTGCCCCGGGAATTCAACCAGTGGGCCGATGAGCTGACGCACCCAGATTTCTCTGGGTTCGACCCTTTGCACAGGGTCCCCAAACAGGAACTCTGCGAGGAGTTCGTTTTTCTCCCGCGTCTCCTGAATGGAGATGCATTTGATCTTAGCGTGGGCCCACCCATGCTCCCGTGACCGGAGCCGGTGGGTGACTCACTTCCCCTGGTGGCAGACCCCCCTGTGGCCTGGGTGCCCCGGGCCCCGGCTCAGGGGCGGGCGCTATCAGTCTGCACACCCGTTCTTCAGTTTTTGAGAGTTTGTGGTGGGTGGCCCATGGGGCCCACCCAGCCGTTGACATCTGACAGGGGAAGATGAGTCCCTGGCACCAACACATTGCTTGGATAAAAGAGTTATCGCATGCTTGTGTGGTGCCGTTTGGTTAGCTTACATACACAGATTGTAATAACGCATTTAGAAGCACCCGTTTCATGTGCGGCTTTGAAGGCTGGGAGCCTTTCCTCGAAACTGCCGCATTCAATCTTTCTCAGAAATGCATAACCCCTGTGCTTGATTCGATTGGACAATCTGAATTCTATTCCCTGCATGAGACGCGCTTGGCAAGCCCGATGCACACATGCAACCAGAGCATGTGGGTGTGGGTCAAAATTTTTAACCACCACAAAACCCGCAGGTTTTAGTCCTTGGTTCCATTTACCTGGGTAAAAAAACCAAGTCCTGGGTTCCTCAAAATTTGAGTCCTGGGTTCCATGTTGGGCACCAATTTTTGACCCACGGCCATATCGGAAGCTTGACCCACTTCCCAGATAGCATGGCAACTGGCCAGGAGGAAGGCACCTGGCGACTTTCCTTGGGGACTTTTTCTGGTGACTTGGGAGACGTTTTACATCGTTCTGCATGTAACCAGTGACTCCATGTGAAGCAGGGCTCCTTAAAAGATCTCCATGTTGCAACCATTTGAAACATGTGGCTTTTTCAACACCAAAGTAAAGGAAGACCACCATTTACAAGTTGCAACGTTCTGGTGTATAATGTAAGGATCCCTGTGAAGCAAACATTCTACGAATCCACAGCGCTTCCGCTTCCTAGGCAGCGTGGTGGTCTCCTGGCCCCACGGGGACGCATCACCCAAGGCAATACCCCTCCGCTGCGTGCCTTCAGTGGGCGGAGGGAATAGGGAAGTGGGGCAGTAGATGCGACTTATTGGATTGGCCCTTTGTGTGGTGCACGATGGAGCCTGGTGCCTGCCATGCTTTTAAGCATTGTTACTGCCTTGTCTGAAAGATGTTGTGCGTAATTGCTGAACCTAGGCCCGGTAGGCAGACCTGAGCCGGGTTTAAGTGTTGAATTTCAAGGTCCGGACCGAGAGTGAAGTGAGACACAACCGCGCGAGTGATTCCTGAACAGAGTATCAATCGGCGGGTCCACAAAGAGGTGGTCCATGGCCCATGGTGGTCCAGGGCGCAGAAGCTTCAGCTCATTGAAAGTGAAAGCCAGCTCTTTCCTACGGAGGTTAGTAGGGCCATGGTGTAGCCGGCAAGACTTCAGAGCGCGGTAACGAAGACACATCGGCCTTCCTCGCACCCGATTGCACCAACATGGATCCTGACAGAGGGTACCTTGAAAACCACTGTATGTCGTACAGTGCTCCAAAGAGGCGATGATGGAAGCATATGCCAGTGTCAGCTAAAATCTGCAGCAATTGGATGTCACGTGGCAACCTACCCAAATTAGGTGATGGTGTTTCTCCAGAGGTGAACGAACATTTGCAAGCTTATTCACATGTTTTGTTCTTTTTCTGCATACAATACAAACACACGACACGTTCGCTCAGTTGCTTGAAGTGGCCAGTGCAAGTGCTGGGTAGAATGGCATGGGATCCACTTCAAGACTTGGTTGTCAACCTGAAGTTCATCGCTGCAGAGCAAGTCAAGACGTTTAGAAGCACACTGGAACTTCTTGTGATGTTAAGACTCCGGCGCACTATTTGCTGAAAGATCATGAGCCCTGTTCTGCGTTAGTTGCCCTTGCGGGACAGAGGCGGAATTGTTGCCGGAGCCCCGCCGCCAACTGCATGTATGTTACCAAGGCTGAGTGAAACGATTGCTACACCAATTGCCCAAGACAATGCTTTTGATGTACTTCGAGTGGCAGGGCTTCGCAGCTTTCCGGTAGGCTCGCAACTTGAGCTACGGTGATTTAGCTTGCAACACACTGAAGCTCACCCGAGGATTTCCAGACAACAACGTCTATGAGGATCGCGGCTTGCTCTCTGGTTGTCACTAGCACCCAATCTAGGGGGGATTTTTTCAAGGCAGGGGAGGTTCGTTGCCTCGTCAGCAGCGCCTACAACAAAACTAGCTAAATCTTGTCGCACTGCCAGGCGAGACTTGTTGATCCCAGGGTTCACGCCTTATCACTTCAACCGGATCCATAGCCCTCCAATTGTTTTCACACGGCCACCGAACACAAGTACTTGAGGTCCCATTCAAATGCACGGGAGGTGCTTGTTTTGTGGAAGGCCACATGTGTTGGTCTGCTCCAGCGGATAGGTTGTGTTTGCACAGGGTCATGAATGATGTACTTTGTCAGATTCTCTACCTCTGGACCCCCTTGGACAGCTGTGTAGATATGTTGACAACCATTGCGATATTGTGGCTCCTGAGATGATTTGCCTGGCCTGCTTTTTGTATGCATGCAACACTCAATGTTGCATGCCCTCGTGCCCTTATGTTATATGTTGAAAAGGCAATCAATGGTTTTTGGAGACAGCTTCTACG
Organism: Effrenium voratum; assembly: GCA_963377175.1. NCBI lineage: Eukaryota > Dinophyceae > Suessiales > Symbiodiniaceae > Effrenium > Effrenium voratum. Next base: position 237,307 of record CAUJNA010000337.1, on the reverse strand, counting down.
GAGGTGGATGCTCAAAGGCCACAAACAGTCCAGCAATGCTGGACCTGCTTGAAGACAGCCGCGTACGCTATGCTCAAAGTCAAAGTTCACTTGGGATCTCTGATACGGGGCTTGGAACAACCAAGTGAGGATTTCCTACCGAAGGAACTGCGATGTGGATCTGCATAAGAAGAATGGCACACAGACACAGGCCTCGATCGGATCAACCAAAGCCGATCGCGAGGATGAGCTGGAGCTGGTGCTGCAAATGCGAGACGCTGACACCGGCGAGCCCTTTCCCTCGCGCCGAAGTAGCAATTGAGACGGCGAGATCTTTGCGGTGCGTCGCTTTCAAAGCACCGCATGCAGAACTGGTTTTCGGGAAGCCGCCTATGGATTCGCTGCTGATAGTTTTGGCCAGACCCAGACAGGCACCATCTCACCGCACCGGCATGCCGGTACGCCAACATGCCGACACTCAAACACGTACACAGAGGCAGAGGCAGAGGCAGAGAGAGAGAGAGATGTGAGAGAGGGAGAGAGAGCGCGAGACACAGAGAGGGCGAGAGAGCCACACACAATGAATGAAGGAAGTTGACGACTAAGCAGAGCCATTCATCCCTATTTGTCCGTTGCCATTCTAAGACCCATTCTGATGGTTAGTTGGGAGCGGTACTGGGGGGCCGGAAAAGTATTACTTGACTTCTGTCCTTTTCCCAGCTTTCAGGGCTGGCTATTCTGATATCCTGTTAACAAACCTAGAATGCTTTAAGAGATATGTTGTAGACATGTTCATTTGCTCGCACCTTGTAGACAAATAGCTTCAAGATGGTAACGGGAGCTGATATTAGGAAGTCATCTATGATTCAAATATTCATCGTATGACTTTCTGTGACTGAAGGGATTTTGCGCTAGACAAGCTCTACAAATCCAACCAACAAAGAGACAAGAACGGAGGGAATCCACCTCTTGGATCTGCATGATATATATAATATATACATATGTACAAAATACACCTATTCCCTGCCTTCATCTCTCTGTCATCCAACTGTTGGTCTTATTCTCGTCGATTCACCCTCTTTCACCTACAGAATGACCTGATAGCAGCTGATACGGATAGCCAAAAGGCTTCTACATGAGGTACTACTGTGGATGGACAAAATCCATTTCGCACCACCTAAGAGACCCTGCAATGATGATTCCCTTGTAAATACCAACAAACAATGGTTTCCCATGGTTTCAAAGTGGTGCAGGATTTCGTCCATCCACAGAAGAAATGCGAAGACTTATTTGATGATATGATTTGTCGCTTCCACAAGCTAGACTGTGATAAAGATTGGGAAGCCTGGGAAGCACGGAGACACACGCACACATGGAGAGAGGCACAGTCGGAAGGACGGACAGATGGAAGCAGAAACAGGGAGGGTGAGACTCATGCTTCCAGAGATAGGGACAGACAGGCACAAAGGCGGACAGACCCACACATACAAAAAATACACAGAGGCACACACGCACAAGCACAGAGACGCACACACACACACGGACCGCACAGACCCACCTCACACATGAACTTGGTCCTCCGCATGCTATGCAGAATCCCGCTGGTGTTTGCCAGGTGTAGGCAGCTGTGCACACCGACAAGAGGTGGACAGGCCAGGTGCGAAAGGCTTGGTTCAGCACTTTGGCCAAGACCTGCTTTTTCGCTCATTCTGGTTCTGCTGGTGTTCTTGGAATGGCGAGACATCAAGCACCATGTTCGTAAATTCATGCGATTTGCCCGCAAGTCCTTGCACAACGCCAACAAGCAAAGCCTCCTACTTTTCCTTGACAGCTCTCAAGTAGATCGAGGCAATTTCCCTATTACGTGGCCCGTCATGAAGAAGGCAATTGCACAAATATGCATTGCACAATTGTGCGTGTAGCTGAGGCCTTACTCCAAATAAACAATGGGTCACTCTCAGATACTGGGATCTGGTTGATTCGGCCATGGCTAACTGGTATGAATGGGGCATGAAAGCCACTGCGATGCGCCTCCAAGTGTTCGGCAAAAAGGATTCCACGCATGTGAAAGAAAGCAGGCAGAAAACAGAACCAGGTGGAACTGGCCTGCCTCTGCAATTTCGATTCCTCAAGCTCTAATGTTTTTTTCTTACTATCTCACAACATGGCCAAGCCGAGGGGAAACCAATGAACACAAACCCTCATATGACTCACATGAGAAATGGCAAACCAATGAACCATTTCAGCCATTTCATGGTATGAATCGTATGAATCATTGAACCCTCATATGAACCCTCACATGAAGCATTCATATGGCTGCGGCTCAGAAAACTGGTACCAAAATGGAACCCTGGTAAGTGGAAGCATGAACAAAAACCAGCGTAACCCCTCCTGTTTAATTTTGAGCCACAGCCATATGAACCATTCATATGAACCATTTCATTCTCAATGACTCTATGAAACCTGAGACCTCTTTCAACCCGCGCGCTTCAGAGACGTGAGGCTCTGCGTGCTGCGGCTCTCCGACGACGGGGACGGCGGCGTCCTGGGCTTTGGCGCGGCGGAGCGCTGGGCCGCAGAGCGGCGCGGCGCCGAAGGCGCGTGCCTGGCGGAGGTGCGGCGGCACGGGCGCAGCGGGGAGGCGGGGGATGGCGGGGGATGGCGGGGTGTGGGGGGGGGCGGTTGAGCTTCATGGCGCTGGTTGGTTTAGATGTTTTTGGTTGAAACCTGGGTTTGTGTCAGATCTTTTTTTGTTTTGGTTTGTTTCTCATGCCCAAAAACTGTTTGGATTTGGGTTTGTCCTGATGGTTGTGAGTGAGAGTCTAAAAAAAGAAAAACATGATGCAAAACGAAGATGTACTTTCATTCGGAGGAGGGGGGGACTCGGCTTCCCTCGTACGCTGCACGCACTGCTTGAACAAAAGAATGCCAAGCAGTTGGAGGATGCCGTGGCCAAGGACCCAAGGAATGGTAGAATGATCCTCGTGGCATTGATTCTTTGGACTCATGACCCTGGCAGCCAGGGCGTTTCATGTCCTCAAGCAGAGGTTGTGAGCAGTTTTGAGTTGCTAGCTCTTCCTGAGGCTCTCCCTTAGGCCCTTAACCCCAGACTTGGCCTGGACAATCATGTGGTCTCGTCGACCCGGCCCACGAGGACAACTTTTCTTTCAGACGACTGCCTTCTTGAGGCGGTGTGATGTTCGAGATTTTGGGTGTAGGGCTAAGGCTGGCTGGGCTCAGTCGGGGTTTGGGCCCAAACTTGGCTCGAAAGGCCACAGCCACCCTGGAATTGACCACGTGCACACGAGAGATGGCCGCTTGGCAATTCAAGTGGCAGGGCTTGTCTCCGGAGCAGCCGGTTGGTAGTTAGTAGACAGGAAGTGCTTACGGCCGGGAAGAATGTTGTTTCATGAATTGCAACTGGGGATTCAGTTAATCCCGTGTTTGAAACGACCCTTGGGGAAGCTCCGGTTGCAAGAGGTACCTTGTCACCTTGCATTGAATGGAGCCCAGCATTGCACGAACCCCGGTCGTAGACTCCCGAAACCGCGCGCACAGAATTCTCATGGAAACCCGCAGGACACCTGAGAAAGCTGCGCGAGCAAGCAAGAGGCAACGTCGCCGCTGAGGCCACGCCGGGCCGCGACTTCGCTTTCACCCCAGGCCCGGCTTTGGTGTGGCAGGATGGCCAAGACGGTGCCCAGTGCGCGCTGCAGTTCTCGGCTTTCCACAGCGGGCCGGCCAGGCAGGAGTGGAGGGTGGTCCATCGGAAAATGGAGTGAGGAGGATCTGGGATGGCCGTGCTTGGGGTCTCCCAGCAATTTCAGGGATTAGTATTCGTCAATATCGATTTAATTTGGTTCAGTAGCATTCTTTGGTTTCCTTTTTGTCGGGGCTTAGCAAGAGCAGGGGCAAGGCCATGTGTGAGCCTCTCGTTTCAAATCCGAAGAGCTCTTAGTCGTACACCTGTGAACACTATTGCATGTTCTGCTGTTGCGCAAAACCTTTTGACTCCTCCGACAGGGCCGGTGTAGACCTCGGACCTATGGAACCGCGCCTACCCTCGGGCCCTTTTTCTGTGAGGGATGGCCCGGGGATGCACTAGGCATGTGCCACAACCTGTCCTGTATGTCCAGCCCTTCGGCTAATTGCCATGCGTCAGGCAAAAGCTTCCCGTGGGCCTCAAATCGAAAGCCCCAGCACTCTGGCTGTGCCCATCTTGCCACTCGTCGAACAAAAAAACGCACCCGTCGAGTTGAGGGGCCCAAGCTAGCTTGATAATAGGCGAACAAGGGCGACCCAAAGCAAAAGGTACTATCTGCATTTTGAGGAAAGCAGCGAGGTAGAAGAGCCATGGCATACGCTAGTACTCCGGCCACTTCTATCGCTGACTGCATCGTGACAGGGATGCTGGCCAGTACAAGGACCTTCCAAGAATACTCCGCAAACGCTTTCCCGTGTCTCCACTCCTACATCTTGCACTGTGGTCACTGGAAGTTATTTCTGGCGCAACGGGATACGGCGCTGGAAAAAAAACGTGCAGCACAGCTTGGCCCAAAGCCTCCTGGATCGGTCCTGGATCGGTTCGATCAGCTGTGGTCACACCTGCCGTAGTGCCGTCAGGCTAGACATCTACGAGGACGCCGACACCGAGCCGAACGAGGCCATCTGCTTCCGCCTGGCCGCGGGCGGCAGCGCGGTGGCGGCCCGGCGATCGGAGCGGGGGTTGAGCCAGGTCTTGGTAGAGCATCGGACGTGGGTGTCATGGTAATGTTAACCCCAGATTAGTAAATTCCTGGTTGATTAATAGGGGGCGTGTCCCCTTTTAGTGGGGATTCGTCATTTTTGGAGGAAACACCCCCCTTAATAATCAGACGGGTTTGTTGATCCTGGGTCAACATTAGATCATAGTAACATAATAAGTCATCGAGCCACAGGTAGGCCGTAGTATTTGGGAGAAGGTCATGGAAGGTAATGGAAGGTAATGGAAGGTAATGGAAGGTCATGGAAGGTCATGGAAGGTCATGGAAGGTCATGGAAGGTCATGGTAGGTCATGATGGGTTTTGGTGTGTCATGGATGGTTCACAGTATGTCATGGTACCTTCTTGTACAACATAATGCTTTATGGCAGGTCATTGTTGGTCAGAAAAGGGGGTCATTGCAGGGAATGTAGGGTAGGCCATAGTTGAACCGTCATAGACGATGGAAGCAGAAGGGCATCATAGTGAGTAGGTGAAGGATATTTATTGTAGGCCATCGTAACTTGAAGCAGCTAGCGGGCCATCACAATGCATCATTGGTTGTAGTGGGGCGTTGTCGCTTATAGTAGTAGGTTGTGGTAGGCCATATGTGCCTGGCCATTAAAGGTACAAAGGTACATGGCCATCGTCAACTCGGGTACGTTTTCCAATGGGGCGATTTTTCCAGTTCTTTTCCCTGCAAACCAAATTGAAGGAAGCCGTCGAGATACCCATTTCTTCGGTGAAACGCGCCTATGGGACCTTCGGCCCGCTGTCGCCCATGGGATCATGTTCGAATCCCCAATCAATGCATCTGGGCAGCGGAGGGTCGTGATAGGTAGTAATAGGCATTGCGGGTCTTGTAGCTCAGGGTGGATCATCAATGCCACTTCGCTTGAAAGATGCCCTTTAGGCTGCGACAAGCTTGGCAACTTGTCCTTTTCAGTTCCTGCACAATCTGGGAGGCAAAAGGCTGTCCGGCCAGTGGCCTGTCCGAGCAATCCCATACCGTCCAGAGAATTCCTCGTTTCTGAGCGGCTTCCAAGTGCTTGTCACGGGCCCTTGGGCCTGAGAAGGCAAGGTGACAAGCACCAGGAGGGATGTCCAGAGGGCCAGGGTTCCGTTTTTTGACTGCCCCAAGGTAGACTCAAACCCGGTTTTGTTTTGGGGAAATCCAGCCCTGGGTTTAAGTCGACTTTGGGGTAGTCAAAAAACGGAACCCTGCAAAGGATTGTCTGACGCTTTGACACTGCGCCCAAGCAAAACAGATCTCCCGAACCGCCATTCTCAAGCTACACTGGGTCAGAGCAGGTGACCGTTGTGGTATGATAATTTTTATGGGAAGCACTGGTTATGGGAAGCACTGGTTGCGGTACTCGTAGGTCATAGTAGGTCATAGTGGGTCATAGTAGGTCATAGTAGGTCATAGTAGGTCATGGTAGGTCGTAGTAGGTCATAGTAGGTCATGGTAGGTCGTAGTAGGTCATAGTAGGTCGCGGTTGGTCACGTGTTTATAGAAAAGCAGAATATGTTAGTGTACGTCACAGTAGCTCATGGTGGGTCACAGCAGTTCACAGAAGGCTTCGTTAGATTGTAAGGCGTCACTGAAGGTTGTAGTAGATCATATTTCGTCAAAGTAGGCTGTGCCAGGCAATTGCAGGGGAGGTTCTGGTCGACCACCGTAAAATAGGCAGAAACCAATGTCCTGAGCGTTGGGTTTTGGGGGAAGCCTCTATCCCAAAAAACCGAAAACAAATCCTCGAGGAAACCGAAAAAAAACAAAATATGAGGGAATGTTTGGTATGGCAGACTTGGTGGCACCCCAAAGCTCAAGAGATCTCAAACCGAAAAAAAAAGCCTCGAGGAAACCGGGGAGAAAAAAAAAAAAAACGATATGAGAGAAATGTTTGGTATGGCAGACTTGAGGGAGGTTTTTGTCTGAATGTGTTTCTTTTTGGGGGGGGGTTTCCTCGAGGTGTTTTTCGGTTTGAGATCTCTTGAGCTTTGGGGTGCCACCAAGTCTGTCGTACCAAACATTTCCCTCATATCTTTTTTTTTTGGGGGGGGGTTTCCTCCAGTTTTTTTTTGTTTTCGGTTTTCTATAGGAAATGTTGGTTTTCTTGAGGTTTTTTGGTTTTCTACAAGAAATATTGGTTTTCTCAAGGTTTTTCTAAGGGTATGCCCATAGTATTGCTCGTCTCTTATTAGGCCAACATTAAAACAATACTAGGGCAGTACTAGGGGAATGCTAGGGCAATACTATGGAAATACTTTGGGAATGTCAAGGGAATACTAAGGGAGAATATTAGGGGAATGCTCAGGGAATACTAAGGGGATACTCTTAAGCTCAACCTGTCTGAGTTCTGTTAGTTTCCTTGCTAGGGCGACCATAGGGGAGTACTCAAGGAATACTAAAGGTGAATACTATGAGAATATTAGGGGAATATTCAGGGAATACTAGGAGTATACTAAGATAACGCTTTAGGACTACTAGACTAAGAGTATTCCCCCAGTATTCCACTGCTCTTCCTGGACAGTGTAAAGGGAATACTAGGAGGGTAGTGATGGACATGCTAGGGGTATGCCAATAGAATACTGGCAATACTATGGAAATACTTTGGCAATGTCAAGGGAATACTAAGGGAGAATATTAGGGGAATGCTCAGGGAATACTAAGGGGATACTCTTAAGTTCAACCTGTCTGAGTTCTGTTAGTTTCCTTGCTAGGGCGACCATAGGGGAGTACTCAGGGAATACTAAAGGTGAATACTATGAGAATACTAGTGGAATATTCAGGGAATACTAGGAGTATACTAAGATAACACTTTAGGACTACTAGACTAAGAGTACTCCCTTAGTATTCCCCTGCTCTTCCTGGACAGTTTAAAGGGAATGCTAGGAGGGTAGTGATGGAATTGCTAGGAGTATGCCAAGAGAATACTGGAGTTATACTTGGGGGGGGGTAGGGATGGAAATGCTGGGGGTATGCCAAGAGAATACTAGAGTTATGCTAGGGCAATAATACAGGTAATCCCCATAGTATTCCCCTTCTTTTGCTGAGCAATGTAAAGGGAATACTAAGGAGTAGTGAAGGAAATGCCAGGGGTACGCCAAGAGAATACTAGAGTTATACTAAGGCAATACTAAAGGTACTCCCCTAGTAGTTCCCTTCTAGGGGAAGAATGAGGAAATACTAGGGGTATACCAAAAGCATACTAGGGCAGGCAATACTATGGAAATACTCAGGGAATATTGGGGCAAGACTACGGGAGAGTACTGGGGAAATACCCAGGTAATGCCGGGGATATTCTTTAGCTTAATTTGCTTGACTTCTCTAGTTGCCTGGCTAGGGCAATACTAAGGGAATACTCAAGAAATGCTAGGGGAATACAAAAGGTAAATGCTGAGAATAAGGGGAGTACTGAGGAAATACTAGGGGTATACCAAGATAATATCTGAGGACTAGCAGACTAAGTGTATTCCCTTAGTATTCCCCTTCTCTTACTGAGAAGTTTAAATGGAATACTCGGGGGGGGGGGGTAAGGGAATACAAGAAGTAAATACTGGGAGAATACTAGGTAATATTCAGGGAATACTAGGAGTATGCTAAGATAATACTTAAGGCTTGCCAGACGCAGAGTACTCCCTTAGTATTCCCCTTCTCTTTCTGAGCACCTTATGCGTGCCCCCAAAAAATTGCTCATTTCCCCTTATGCAAAAAACAATCGGGCAGTGTCAGATGCAGATGCCAGATGCAGATGCTAGATTGAATGACAGACACAGATGCCAATGCAAACACAAAAGGAACAAACACAAACACATGAAGAGCTCAGAGAGGTCAATGTCCCCCCAAAAAAACCTGTTGTGCCAATCAATAAAACACTGTTTTTTGCGTAAAAAAGCCCAACGCCGGGGACATCGGCCTCTCAAAATAGGATATGGTTGGTAACCAGAGGGCATGGTAGTCCATGGTCATAGGTCATAGTAGGCCATGTAAATGATTGCGAATCCACTGTCTTGACTGCATAGATTTCTCCTCCAGTTGTTCATGCAAGTATGTCCAATGCATCCAGACTCACTTGCACCTGAGCAGATCAGTCGACAAGGTGACCAGCCAGTCCAGCGCCAACTTCAGCAGCAGCTTCACGCTGGTGCTGCAGGACCGGCTGGCTGTATCTTCTTAACTGGAATTACACCAAACAGAGCAGCTCAAGAATCATCCCTGAAGCATAGCAACAAAAGCCCAAAACTGGCCCATGTGTTGAAAGGGCCTAGAAAGGAGTGCATATGACACATCAGCATTCCCTTCTTGAGCTGCCGCCAACTTGTATGAATTGCATCAGCTTGGCCGTTTGGAGCCGCAGTTCACTTGTCAGACCCGAGGTATGGCAGTCTAGTTACCATTCTCAGAAATCTTCAACAATCCCTTTGGCAAGGTCTTTTCATTGGCTCGCGATGGGCTGGTCAAGTTTGAGGAATTTCCCACCACTCTAGGGGTTGATTCTCCATTCTTTTCAGCCATTGTT
>CAUJNA010000337.1:195562-223062 GCA_963377175.1 Effrenium voratum | reverse complement strand
GGCCAACGACCGCCTCTCGCTGCAGCACTCCTGCGGCGATGCCCTGGAGCCCCTGCAGGTGGGGCTCGGATCGGTGGCTGGATCCGAGGAAGGCGAGTTGAGCCTTCCGTTGGCGTTTTCGGAAGGAAGAAATGCAAAGTTTGAGAAGCCTTTGGCATAAGCTCGCATCGTTTTAATTTCTGAAAACCTCCAATCGGGATGGATATAATGATAGAAGTGATATAGACGGTCATGATGGTCATGTTTGGTCTTTGAATGCACAATGAGTGTCGCCAGGGTTCCGCAACGTTTCTCGAGCTCCGGAGCAACGAAAGCCTTTGCTCGCTGGAGGCTGCGCTGGTCGCCATTGACCAGGGCTCTGCGTACGCCTTTGGCGGGCGGCTTGCGGGCGATCCCGGGGTGCCTCGGGGCACATCAGAACTTGGAATGCATCCAAGCACTTTTGGTATGGGGCGAACCACCAAGCACGGACCCCGCGAGAAATTTCAATCGAGGTAAACAAGAGGATCCCCAGCCTTGAAGTACTGGCAGCACCTCACCTCGGCACTTCTGAGCGAAATGTGGTTCTTTGGCGGCGGAGGTTGCTACTCCGCACAGCCTCAGCTTTCATTGGTCCCCATACAAAACAATCACTCTCTTCCCGGAGCCCATTTGCAGAAATGAGACAGGAATTGTGGAATCAACTCTTGGGGGCTCCGCTGTTCGGGCTGTGCAACTTCAGTCCGCCTCACTTCTCTTCGGTCGTCCAGATGGTCTCCCCGATCCGGACCCGGGAAGAAACGACCACTCGAGGCCGCTTTTTTTTAGAGGAGCGTGTTGAAACGGAAAGCTGGCAGGTCTGTCACAATGGCATGGATTTCCAGGTTTGAGTTGGCTTATGGGTTTTGGCCTAGTCTTGATACAAGTGAAGGATTGGCGATGCTTTGGGGGGTTTGGGAAACCAGTCCTGTCGAAGCGCCGTGTGGATGCGGAGGGATCAAATCCCAGGCGTTGAAGATATGCCTGGTAGAGGCCTTTGATTCCAGGGCATAACCTGCGTGCAGGTGTTCAATCTTTGCTGGTGTCGCCCAAGCAGCAACATCACCTGCGACTCTGCCGTGGACTTTTCTGCCCCTGCCGGCCGCCTGATTGGCAAGAAGATGTGTTTTGCTCTGAACGCCAACATGTTTCCACAAAGACGGGGGTCCTCAAAGATTTGGTTCTGTTGCAGAAGTTGTGTGTTCCAAGCAGTGGCTAATTGTGGGTTGATAAAGAAACAGATATGGGAGCTTTGCACAGTTGCATGAATTTGCAACCCTGCTTCGTCAAGCTTGTCAGCCAAGAAGTCATTGATGACACCCATGCTGGAACAGTGTGATGCAAAGGCTGAGACCAGTTTGTTTGCCTGTAGGTCGCATACGGATTGATTCATACTTGGCCTGCTCAGGTCAAGAATCAGCTTGAGATTTCCCATGTTGGGGTAGGTGCACATTTTAGAACCTACTTTAGTGGTTGGACGGGGATGTTCACTGGGGGTACGGGCTTTTGACCCATGGCCATGTGGCAAACCACAGATTCTCGACCTCGACTGAGGCTTCTTCAAGTCGGAGGGCCCCTACCGTGAGCTCTTCGTCTGCGAGGTGAACGCCAGCTGCCGGGTGCAGCTGCGGGGCGTGGGCTTGCGCCCAGGGGACCGCCTGGCGGCCATGGAGACCTGCGACGGCGGCGCGCTGAAGATGCCCCGCGGCCCTCGAAATCGATCGAAGCCCTCGGAAACTGCGGCGCGCGCGTGGATCGCGTGGATGATTTTCCGGCACGGGGTTCGGTGGGAGAAACACGACAAGGGCCGTCCACTTCCACAGAGAGAGAGAGAGAGAGAGAGCAAGTCCTTGGAAGCGGATGGCTGTCAAGCACCTCCCTTGGAGTGGATTTGGGGATGCCTTCTTGCCACGAAGGTTCATTCGGTCTGGTGAAGAGAGCTCCAGTGCTATCTCCGCGGATGGATCGAGTTACGACTTCGGTCTGGTGCGAGAGGCGTCTTGGCCTTCGAAGGGACGTGGGATGTGGGGCATCTGGCCATGGGAACGGCCCTGAGGTTGTGAAATCGAGTCGCGCGACTTTGCGGGGTACCGGAAGTTGTCTTAACTTCGCCGTGCTTCCCACTGGAGATTGACTCCAGGGAAGGGCTTCCCTTGACAAGAATCTGGTCTCTACAGCGAGGGTTCAAGCATGGATTGGGCGGGTCCAGATGGGTATGTCTTTTTTGGTGGTACCCTTTTTGGGGTTGGTTTGAAGGGAAACCAAAAGGAAATCAACCCAGATGGCTGTTGGTTTCCTTATGTTCTCCTTTTGGTTTCCATCTGGGTGTGTCTTTTGGGGGGGTCTGTTTTTTTTCTTTTTCTCGACCCACCCAGCCGGCTTGGCTCAGGGCCAGCTGCCCTACGAGCTGGACCTGTGCTGGTGCCGCGGTGGCTGCGAGGCCGTGGTCCCAGCTGGGAGGCGCGGCTGGAGCGCCGGGCTTTCGGGAGCTGGAGGTCGTGAATGGCGCCATGAGTTTCCATCTCTCATAAATTTTGGAGCCCACCATTTCTGGAGCGGCATAAATTCATGGTGGGCTTGTTTTGGAGGAAAACATCTGAAAAGCCCACCATGAATTTCCATCTCTCGAGATTTTGGAAGAACTCATCTTAGAAGATCCACATAGCTTTCTGAGCGACTGCCCTATTGGCCCCAGAATCTGTCCAAACCCAGGGGCAAAGACTCGGGCCTCTTCCAAATGTTCTCCGCCCTTTCACGGCACAAAAGCAGACAAAGTCACTAGTGTCTGCGTCAAAAAGATGAACAGGAACAGCTCAAGGTTTGTTGCAATCACCGGAAAGGCGCAAGATAGATTGACATTTTGCAAAGAGCGTAATCTTGGATGTGATTTTACAGTGGATTTGAGTTCGATTTAGAGAGCCCCTAAAGTCGGCACTATCACCAAAGGCCCGCAAAGCCACCAAACTGCTTTGCCCCCCATGCCAAACCCAGCTAAATGATGAGCCGTGCAGAATACCTCGCTCGTGAGAAGCTTTGTCATTTGTCGGGATGTGGCCATGGCACATAACCTATGGCTCCATTTTGGGGTGGATGAACATCCCTTTGCGAGAGGCGGCTTCGCGCATCTTTGCCTTCCATTTGGTCAAGACATTTTTTTTTTTTATTTTCCCCCCTCTTGGTGTTAAAGGGAATCTATTTTTACTGGACATGTTTTTTCATTTTTTCCCACGGTGACAGGTGTCAAATGGAGGTGGCGCTTTTTCGACGCCAGGCTCCGGCTCCGGTGTGCGCGGAACTTCTTCTGGCCCGCCGGCACCAGCGGCGCCGCCCAGGGCCGGGGCTCCTGCGCGCCCTGCGCGGAGCACCAGCGCCGCGACCGCAAGAAGACACGGGCCGCATAGGTGTCCTTTCTGGTTGGTTTGGGTAGAAAATCGAGGGCCCTGGTTTAGATGCGGTTTATTCCATTTACCAGTGCCGTCTATGTGGCCTCAAAGGATGCCTATGCGCAGGCTTTTTGCCGCAAGGCAGAGGCTTGCACCGGGTGACAGACACGCGAAGTGGTTTCTTCTAAAAAGCGCTGGAACAGGTAGTGTGCGTTGCGTGTATGTTTGCTTGTGTGTTTGTTTTTGAGTGTGTGTGTGTGTGGTGTGGTGTGGTGTGGTGTGGGGTGCCGTGCTGTGCTGCGCTGCGCTGCGCTGCGCTGCGCTGCGCTGCGCTGCGCTGCTGCTGCTGTGGTGTGGTGTGGTGTGGTGTGGTGTGGTGTGGTGTGGTGTGGTGTGGTGTGGTGTGGTGTGGTGTGGTGTGGTGTGGTGTGGTGTGGTGTGGTGTGGTGTGGTGTGGTGTGGTGTGGTGTGGTGTGGTGTGGTGTGGTGTGGTGTGGTGTGGTGTGGTGTGGTGTGGTGTGGTGTGGTGTGGTGTGGTGTGGTGTGGTGTGGTGTGGTGTGGTGTGGTGTGGTGTGGTGTGGTGTGGTGTGGTGTGGTGTGGTGTGGTGTGGTGTGGTGTGGTGTGGTGTGGTGTGGTGTGTGTGTGTGTGTGATTTTGTGTGTGTGTGTGTGATTGTGGGTGTGTTTGTGTTTGTGTGTTTGTGTGTTTGTGTGTTTGTGTGTTTGTGTGTTTGTGTGTTTGTGTGTTTGTGTGTTTGTGTGTTTGTGTGTTTGTGTGTTTGTGTGTTTGTGTGTTTGTGTGTTTGTGTGTTTGTGTGTTTGTGTGTTTGTGTGTTTGTGTGTGTGCGTGTGCGTGTTCTAAAGCATTGTCTTGGCGTCTGGGCGGCTGGGCAGGGAAGGAAAAGCAGCAGATCCACCCTCCTTATTCTAGGTTGCCGCAGCTGGACACGTGAAGCCTGGCACCAGAAACCGTCACCATGTGTCTGCACCAGTCACAGCGAGCTCGTTTGCCTAAACCAGCTCAAGGAGCTCGCACAGGGATTCCTTTGTTCAGATGGGTGAATTCTAATGAGGCGTGCAGATCTTTTGGATCTTGGACAGCTGCCCAACATGTGGATCGTTCAAACCAAGATTTACCCTATCAAGATGCGAAGAGTTCACGCAGACCTTTGGCATCCCCTGAAGACCTGGGTCGAGGTTTCCAGGGATCAGCTTCTTTGCGGCTCAGGAAGACCCTGGCTGCAGCATCGCTGGGCAGTGCAGCATGCATCTGCAAGGAGGAGAAGGACCTGATTGTAGGCTCATGAAACGCCGGAACGCAGCGGAAACTGCATCCTCCAGGCGGATTTGCTCAGCTACACTTAAGCAACACTTTGAAGCTGAGGCGCTGACTTTTTTTTGCGACTCGTCGGCATGGGCGTGTCTCACAATTAGGCTATCAAAACAGCTTCCTTGCGGCGTGTTCGACGTTGCCCTTTTGTTGACAGACCTAGCTTCGTCGCCAGGATGGCTGGGCCTTCCAAGAGACCAACGAGGCCTGCGGCTGCCGGGACGGCTTCTTCTGGAGTGCGAGGAGCGGATTCGGCTCGACGCGACCCGTTGGGTCCGTCGGCAAGAAATCGGCTGGGACGGCTCCGTGTGAATCCTGATGGCTTGAGCTTGCTGAGATGGGACACGTCAAACGACACGCCTAGGATACCTTTGGACCACACCCAGAGCTTCGTTTCTCTGCGATCCTTAGGTGGATATCAAGGGGTGGCCACAGTAAGGCGGCCAGTTTCGCAATTGAGAAATCACTGGCAAGGATGGGATTCCACTCAGTTGCCATTGTCTTTGCCTGTACTCTCTACAACTCAATCGTTTATCATGATTATCTTGTGCTGATAAGTCTACTCAAGCTCTCACATTCCTTGATCAATCAACTTTATGTCTTCTATTCGCGCAGGGTCGACCATCGGCCCAGGTCTTTCTTTCAAATGCCACCGGTCAAGATTCTCGGTGATGCTCTGCGCAAAATCGGTGCGATCTGAGGAGCATGGCGCGGTAGTGATAGCAAATCTTGCAAATCTGCCACGGCTGCAGCAAGTTGACCGGTCTGGCCCAAAGCGTCCTCAGTTGCAATCTGTCGGACTGTGAGCTTGATGAAGCCTGGTTCACCGATCTCTCAAGGTATTGGAAGCTCATTCTTGCCCCCTCCTTCTCTGTCTCTCTCTTTCTCTCTCTCTGCCCAGTCTCCTTTTCGTCTTGCACCAATGTCTCCACTGCCCCCATGCTGCCACCTCTGCCAGTTTGTAGAGGCTGACGGAGATCAGAGATCATCAAGACCAGAGAGTTTATCCTTGCCCCGCAGGAGAAGGCCCATGACCACCGTTGCCCCTCACTGAAAAGGTTCACGGGCGCAGCGGCCCTTGTACTCACCGTCCCGGAACTGGCTGTGCGGCAGCCATACAGCCAGTGCACTCTCGTTTTGCTGAGAGTGCCACAAGAGACCACCGGATTGCAGTGTAGAAAGGCCAACGTTTAGCAGGGCTCCTTAAAAGGTACATGTTGCCCATGTGAAACATGGCTGTTTTCTGCCACAATAAAGGGAAACCACCATTGACAAGGCAATGTCCAGGTGTATAATGTAAGGATCCCTGTTTAGTGGTGTGCTGAAAGAGGATCTATAAACCATGGTTTCCACTTTCTGCATCACACCGTTCACGAATTCTTTGGATGATAGCCCTTTCAACACGAAAAGCAGGAGCTGTGTTACAGCGGTTCAATCCTTGAAGTCACAGATACCGCCTTTTTCCACCAGCGCTGTGTAAGATTCTGCGTGTC
Source organism: Effrenium voratum (assembly GCA_963377175.1). Classification (NCBI taxonomy): domain Eukaryota; class Dinophyceae; order Suessiales; family Symbiodiniaceae; genus Effrenium; species Effrenium voratum. The sequence continues at coordinate 216,837 of CAUJNA010000337.1, read as the reverse complement.
GGAGCTTGCCGGACTTGGATTGGCTGGGTAAGTATCCGGGGTCTTCATGTTGAGCCGGTCGCCACCCTGACAACCCAAGTGTCGCACAGGTTTGCAATGCATGAAATGAGACAACGCCCCATTTTTTTGCTTTGGGCTTGTCCCAGTTTGCCGCAGGAACAGATCGTGCCAGCCCTGCAGCGGTGGGCAGAGTTGCCTTTGGCAAGGAGCCTCTTGGTGAAGGAATCAGATTTGAGAGTCGTTCACCCGGCTGCAGAATGGCCTTCGTTCTCTTTCCCTTTTGGGTCAGTCACATCATCCATCGACACATGCTTGATACATATGGCAGAGGCATGTGGCATGCTGGCCGTTGCTCCTCCACATTGACTACTGTACCAGTCGCACACTTTTGCTTGCAAGACCCGACATGTAGACTAGCGGAATGGAATCATGACACCAGCCTCAAATGGCAAACGCCAATCACCGCAAATGGCACACAGCAGATTCCACCTTTTTTTGTTGCGGTCGGGTTGGACTCATGGGGAAGTCTCAGCCAAAGTTTGAGCAGGTGCATCTTGGGCGCTCCGGTGCCTGTGGCCCTTTGATCCCTTGATTCGGGCAAGAGAGCCTAGCACCTGCTAGACTCTGCCCGGATGGATTTGGGGTATGAGGCTCCGAACTGCTTTCAGAATCTCAAGGCGGGTAGTTTGCCATTTCTGGTTTTGTGTGTGTGTGTGTGTGCGACGTCCCCACTTGGGTATGGGTCAAAATTAAATCACAGGGCTCCGCAGGTTTTAGTCCGTGTTTCCATTTGCCAGGGCAACCCATTTTGGGTACCCATTTTTGACCCACAGCCACTTGAACAGTCGAAACTCATAAGACTTGTATGTCACGCTGCTCGTCACCCTGAGGTGTTACTAGGACGGCCTGAAGGCTTGAGGCCAAGCCCCACGTGGCCACTGACTGCTTTCGTTTTCAATCGCCGCGTTGTGTTTCTAGTCGTGGTTGGTTATGTTCTTGCCGTGGTTGGCAAACATGTTTCCTTGTGGTGGTTACAACCCCTCCTCCTGACTGCTTTGTTGAGACGTGATATCCCAAGCTTGTTGAGCTGCGCCAACCCAAGTTTGCGTCGAACTCGCGGTGTGCCAAAGGGTACATCGCCCCTGACGCACCCAGACGTTGGCCATCACAATCTCGCGCGATAGCCTTCCTCAAAAGATCCAGGCAAGGCCCACAGTAGCCGATACTTCCTTGAACGCTAACATGGAGCCCTCTGCAACTGGGAGTTGCCAGACTGGCCCCATTACTGTACCATTGTCAAAGTCACCCCTAAGTGGTAGGGTAAAGGAAACAACCCAATTTCTGACTTTGAGAACCCCTAGAAACGATTAATGACTTCAGCCAGAGGTGTTCGATGTCAGCTTTCTGGAGTAGCCTCGCCGAGGCCTTTGCCCGCAGCCTGGCGCCGCCAGCGTTGCTGCCGGGGTTTTGGGCGGAGGAGCCCGCTCCGGAGTTCGCAGGCGCGGCTCAAGTCAGGTGCCCCCCGCCCCCCTCCCCCGCTTGTCCCACCAAGCCACCCACACACCCACAGAGACACAGAGACACACAGACGCACTTGATGCCCCCTACGGCATTCTTTGGCCACTGGATCAGACACGACGGCTGCGCTTCCTACAGCCCGGCAGAGACATAACACGCTTGACACATGAGGAACACCGCCTGAGGAACACCGCCTCAGGCAGTTCTGTTGGAACACTCCGGTTTTTTTCGGGGGGGGTCGGCTATGTATCAGGGGCTTCACAGTCCCAGCGCCCAGAAGCCGGGGGTCTAGGTTTCCGAGCGAGGGGCAGATGTAGCTCGTGGACCATCGAAATTGGACAGTGTGTTGGTTTGCAAGGCAGGCTCAGGATGGGTTGCTCCCTTGCGAGGACTGTCCTCATTTCGCCGGCGACCCCCCGATTTGAGTTGTTGTTTTCCTCCCACAGCGTTGCATCTGGCTGGACACAAACAGCTGGGTTCTTTTTGCCGGGAGGCTGCACAAATTCATAGGGCAGACTGCAGAGTCTCGGTTTGTTCACACAGAGCCAAGCCAACAGAAGAAGGCCCCGATCCTTCGCAAGGCCACTCGGTGTATCGCTGCTTCAACCGCCGCACTTGCCCCTTCAGCAACGGCACCTGCGCGATCGGCCGTGAGGGCAGGGGCTGCGGCCTGTGCCAGCAGGGCTTTTTCGGACGGCATGATGGCCCGTGCGAAAGCCATTGGGCCGCAGAAAGTCGAAGGCCAGCTTTTGGGTTTCTGGTACTGGTGCTTTTGTTTGAATGGGTTGCTTATGTTTTGATGGCTTGAGGGGACAGCATGGCCGGCTTGTGGGGACTGGCAGTTGAGTTCTTGACCAGTGGAGGAGCACCTTCAATCTTGGCGCATGCTGTTGTCAAGAGTAGGGACATTTCAGCCCGTTTACTCCCAGGTGTGCCGGATTAGGTTTTTTTTTTCCATTTTTTTTTTCGAGGGGGCCTGCTTGTTCGAGAACTCCCTTTGCAACTCGTGCAATGGTGTGAGCATGTGAATTGAACATAGTAGCCTAGGCTCGAGGAAGGGCGACGGAGCCCCGCAATCCTGTAGGAAAAGGCCCGAGCTGCCACCGAGTTGTCAGTGGTAGCGGAGCCCTTGCTTTTGGGCTCGCCGCCATGGATGGGGCACACCAAGTTCCAGCGGCACGAGTGCACTGTCACGCTCTGGGAGTTCGTTGCGGAGCTGGACGGGAAGAAGCACGGAGCACGACTTGTTGGAGGACTGAGCCTTGGTGCTTGTGGGAGAAGGGGTAGAGCGCCTGGAGATCTGCCGCGGCGTGATGCGGTGGCAACATTAGGCCGACCCCTTGCTTTTGAACAACCAGACTCTCTAGGAGTGAATCTTGTATCCAGGCTGTAGCGCGGACTGACGGTTGTTGAACAGCGACATGCGCGCCTTCGGGATGAACGTCGGTGTAACGGGCCTCAACCAAAAGACGACCAATTGCGAAGAGATCGCCAAGGCTGTGGGCCTTCGGTGCAGCCGAGACCATTCAGCGTTGATGAGCGGGCTTCCAATCAAACAAGGCAGCCATATATCCTGGTGGATGGACTGAGGAACTACATCCGGCGGAAGAAGTGTGTAGCGCGGTTCAACAACCAGCACTATCAGCTTGATGAGGACGAAGCCATCGACGCGCAGCGTCACATCGGGCGGGCCGAGAGCAAAGACATGCTCGTTGGCTGCCTTGCCAGGAAGAACAGCGACATGGAGTTTTTGGACGTGCTGAGGCGAGGCAGTTTGGAGTTCAGGCGGAGCCCAGCGTGCCAGGCCGAAGAGCGCAAGAACAAGGGCGAGATAGTCTTAGGCGTGTGAACATGTGAAGACATGCGCCGCCCTTGGACATAAGAACCTAGGCGCGAGGAAGCGCGACGGAGCCCCGCGGTCCTGTAGGAAAAGGCCGGAGCTGCCATTTTCAAATGGAGATGCCAAGCTTGTCATTTGAAAAGACGCTTTTGTGCGAGGTAGCGATGGATACATTCCGCTTGGAGAGGCTGAACGCCAAAAGTTCTTCGGATGAGAGAGAGGAATTTTATATTGTATGTATATGTGCTTAGGGTTGCGCGTATGTATAGACACACACACATGCAGATGCATATGGTAAATATACATACACATGAATGTACTTGTATGTGTACAGATGTGCTAATATGTGCGCAAAGGCACTTTCTTCTCCAAGTCGACTGCCAGTCAGAATGAACGTTCTGGCGTAGGCGTCAGATCCAATTGAAAACCCTGAGTGAGTGTTGCAAGTAGGAAACAAGGATTGTCTTGCCATCCACCAAAGTCTGTGTTTTTTCGGAAGCCATCGCAGCAGGTACGTGAACATTTTTTCAACTTTGGGCATCATACTACTTGGGGTCAAAGAAAGGGCTGTAATTTTGCCAGTCCGCTCATCATGCATGCATTTCATTTCCTCCAAAAATGGCCGCTTCGCGCGCAATTTGCGGTTGGCCAGTTTGGTTCGCCGAAAGGATTTTGCCCTTGTTCCCCCGCTTTGGTGTCACTCATGTTGGCCGAGCTTGCGGCTCGGACACGTCCGAAGGTGCCCTGAGCTGCACTTTCTGAGGCTGTGGCCCGAGCTCTTTGGAAGAGAGGCGGTGGTCCTTTGTGGCGCTGGCGTTGCCAGGCGTCGCGGGGCGCGGGGCGCGGTGACGGATGTTTCGCTTCAATGGCTGACATCATTCAACTCGGTTGTGTTGAACACAAAGGGATCGAAAGGGTTTGTCCAAGTCTGATGTTTTTTGACTATCAATTCAAAGAGCATCACACGGACTGGCCAGCTGTTCGAGCGGATATTCGCGGATGTGACTGACGAAACGTTCGGCGCGATTCAGGTTGGCTTGGCTCCGTTGCCTCCTCGGAGCTGCGAAAATTGCTGGACAGGTACTTGACCCATTTGCGTTCACTTTCTTTGTCGCGCGTAGGCCGCAAACGATGCTCAAGGACAGCTAGCTCGCAAAGCGCAACCCCCTGGGACGGGGCCTTTTCCTTGTTAAAAACCGATGGCCTGGGCAAGCTGCGTGCAGTTTCCCTGGCCGATGGCTCGCCTCGCAGGCTCGCTGGGCCTCAGCGTGGTGGCGCAGCTCATCTTCGGGCGCCAAGGCTCTCAGAAGGGCAAAGGGCTCCTGGCCCTCAGGCGCGGCTCCGCGATGGATTCTGGGTGGAATCCAAGAACCAAAGTCTCGAGGTCCCGGCGATTCATTCAGAAGGTCCACCTGCAGTTGGGGGAAAGTGGAGTTTTTAGGTAGGGGTAGATTTATTGTTGGTCGGTGGACATTTCAAAATTCCAAGAGTGTTCATGATTAAAGCCGTCTGACATCAAGACTTGAGCGGGTTTCGTGATGGCGTACGTGACATGCAGATGGCAAGTGATTGCTGGCAGCTCATGAGCGCTTCAAAATAGGGTGTTGGCTGTGATTGATCACAAAAAGCGGGTGGGGTGGTTTACTCGCACAAGCACCTTGTCGGAGCCTTCCGTCAACAGATGGTACATTTAGTGCACGGTTGCTCTTAGAATGACGTATCATATCAAGCCTGTTGCTGCTCGTGTTTGTAAGTTTGTGTGTCCTGCCGTGGTATAGTTGTTGAGTTGGTTGATATGCAAATGGAACGCCTGGCTGCCCTGTTGTTGAACGTACAATTCTACGCTGTGTTTTCGAGAGTTGTTTCGTACAAATAGGATGTTCTGCAGTGCAAGTTGTCATTTGAGTGCTGTTAAAGTTGAACGGTTTAGCCTGTTGCTACGGAGAGCTATTTCAGGGGGAATGTTGTTTCGTGCTGGGACTTTGTCCAGCTTTGGCCAAGTTTGTTTCTAGTGTTGCGCCTTCATGGCGTTTTTGGCTTGCCTTTCTTGCACCTGGGTTGTTGGGTGTTTTTGGCATGAGGACCAGACATTTGGTGGCTCCCAGCCATCCCCTTGGCCTTTTAACCTTTTAGTGTTTAGTGGTAGTTTCCAATTAACCCACTAAAAGTTAGTCACTTTTAGCAGGGGATCTGAGGGCAGCCCAGGAGACAGAAATGCATCCTTGAACATGTGCAACCATGTTTTGCACCAGCTACCCAGCCCAGGCCACCCGAAGCAATAATCCTTCTCCAACCCTCAACCCACCAAAAAGCAATAGGAAAGCATCCTTTAACCAAGTCTTAACCCGAAACAGGCCAATAAAAAGCTTCAGAGACTCAGAGTCTGATCAAACCAAGAGAGCCAGGAACCGTGCCCTCCTCAGAGTTTTGACATGCTTAGATGGGGAGAGAGGACGGCAGCATGTTGTTGCCTGGCAAGCTTGCTTGCAGGTCTTTGCGGAGCTCTTTGAGCCAGAGCTTCCAGTATTTGCAGCTTTTGTCGATTGCGGGGATGCCAAGCAGCCTTTGCGCGTTGGCCTTTCAAGCAACCGATGCTTCTTGATAAGACAAAGGCCCGCTGTTGAAGCTTCAGAATTTCTTTCACCCCGGGACCTCTTTGCCTTGAGAGCCTCATGGGATCTTGTTTGGGCCGGGCGATGGAAGATATGCTTGCGGGAAGGACAATCAACAGCTTGAACACCAACCGAATCACGACCGTTCTCCCACAGAGTTGTGGCCATGGAAAAAAGGATTGTTTGACTGCTTGGGGCGCGCGATAGAGGATTTGATGATTTTTTGTGACTTGTCATGAGGGGGCCCTCCGATCGGCATGTTTTTACTGGCATCCCTTGAGACAGCCGACACCTAAAGGTATTCTGTTGCAGGGCAAGCCCGCATCAGCCCAGGGAGCGTAGATGGAAACAAGTACCCGCTATACGACCCAGTGCCAGCATGAGACTGCATTGTGTGCCGTCAATATTTTAGGCGAGCGTTGATTTGGATAGCCCTTGGGGAGCTTGAGCGACCGCTGCACAGATCCCTTTCAACGACACCAGCAACGGCATGGTACGGCAACAATTCGCATATGCTTGACACAAATGTGGCAATCACAACTCCCATTTGGACAGGATGTCAAGGCCCTGAAGACAGGAAAAGGGATTGGGCAGATTTTTCAGCGTGGTGTGTTTCTGTGTGCTTGTTTGAACAAGATGGGCACACTGCGGCCAGAACTGTTTGCTTTCTTGCTTCGTGTCCGAAGCCGGACTCTGATGCCATTCAAACTGAGACGCTGCATTTTCCAGCAGGCATTCCCGTGCATTTGTGTCATGGTTTACTACCAGACCGCCGGATTTGAGCCTTGCAGAGACAACGCTTGCACCCTAATCAAACATGGGATGACGGGATTCGCGCTTCACCCGGGGTCCGCAGGATGTGAAGGGCGGTGCTGTGGTACCACAGCGTAAGCCAAGCAGTATGTTCTTTGGCAAGCCGGTGGCGCCAAACCAGGGGCAAGGGTGGGGAGATAGAGCTGAAGCACATGGGCCATGCGGAGAGTAGTTTGCCTTCTTTTCCAGATGTGGAGCCCATATCAAACGAGTTGGCCGAGATACAGCTCCCCTGAATTTGACCCATAAATTGAACCTGGGACGCGAAGAAGAAGCGCTTTTGGGCCACCATGAGCCGCGCGGATGCGCGCATCACTGAGGTGTCCTTCTTCGAGGTGCGATGGCCATCACTGCTGGAACAACTTTGGAACGCCTTGCGGTCCCTCTTCGTGCCCTTGCGGCTCAGCACTGGCTGTTTGCTTGAGGAGCCCTCGGCCCGTAGCGAGCTCATGGCAAGGCGCGAAGAGCGAGTTGACAGCTCCCAGTTTGAGTGAGAGCGGGCCTTGTTGATTTGCTGGCTTCTTTTTTCAAGTCAAAACCGGCAGTTGCAGGCCTCGATTTTGGTTGAGTTGTACTCACCAGCGGGGCTGTTCTCAGCTTGGTGCTGATGTTGTTTGTTTTTGTGTTTGTCAGACACGTCAGATCAAAATGCAGGTGCCCAAACAGTGAGATCCTTGTGAATTCATGCTGCCTCGTTCGCTCACGAGTGCAGCTTGGAACGGAAACTCCGAGCCAGGCACCGCTCTCGTACCCAACTGTCATGTTTGCCCGTCTCTGACTTGTTTGGATCCTGTGGTGGAGGGGATCTTGCCTGGTGGAAGCGGCAAGTATCACCCTAGCGTATTGAATCTTATTGTTTGGTGACTGGCTGTGGGTCAAAACCAATGGTACTATTTTGGGGAAATTAGGTGCACCACCCATTTTAGAACTTATTTTAGTGGTTGGACGGGGATGTTCACTGGGCAAACCAACTGAAAGGAAACCCCTCGTTGCTTTGCCTGCTTTCAGGCTCGCCAATTCTCAGTGCCAAACGGCCGGCAGGCTGCTGCTTCCGTTTGGCGTCGTGGTGGTGGCCTTGCAGCTGCCATGGCTTTCCCGGCTTCTTCAGAGCCTGAGCTGGAATTGGCGGTGGGTCAAAAATACTTCCATTTGCTTAAGAATATTATTTTTTATTCTCCCCCTGTTGGTTTTAAAGGGAATCTATCACTACTGGAAATATCTTTCTTTTTCCATGGGCCTTAACCAAATGGAAGAATATGTACCCAAAATTAGTTGTTTTTGACCCATACCCATCTCGCGCGCCACTCATTTGTGGAGCGACACAGATTTGTAAGACAACTATTTTTATTAGGATGGTAGCCTCTAGGGTGTGGATCCCGTTTGGGGGAGCCATGGACATTACTTTTGTGACTTTTGTGAGCTGAGTTTGAGCCGTCCTAGCCATGTGAGGAAGCTCCTGGCTCGCGATATTCAGCTTGCGGTGCGCGAGGTCTTGAAGATGCTGGTCTGGCTTGGATGCCTGTGCCATGGCTTTGCTTGAAATAGTCAGCAAGGGCGCGATCCAACTTGGCCCGGGGCCTTTTCGCTTTGTGGCATTGCTTTAGCCATGAGTTGACCTTGACCATGAATGTGACCATGTCATTTTAGCAGCGCTACAGAGACTCAGCACTTGGAAGCTTGGAAGTGTCAAGGTTCAACGGCTCCACTCATCCAAGCCATGCCGCCGTACCTGAAGTTTGTGTGAACAAAAAATTGAAACCATCCCAAACTACCCCTTGCCGGAGCGTCAACCTCCGACGCGTAGCGGATATGGACCCGCACTTCTGGAGGTGTTTTGGACTCTCTTTTTTTCAGGCAGCTTGCACCTTTTGATTAGATTGGGTTTGTATTTTCCAGCATCTTGCGCCAAGTTCGCACCAGACTGGGTTTTCGCTGCAGGTTCTTCAGCACGCTCATTCACAACGGCTTCCTGCTCTTCAGCTGCGCGAAAGGCCGGGCCACGGCTCGCAAAAGCTTTTGCACCCCCCGGAAGAACGTGATCCCAGGGCAAAGGAGGGGATGACAAGCCGTTGACACAGGGCCCTGCACTTGGCCAGTCGGCAATTCTACCGACCTGAAAAACTTTTTGGATGAGTCGGAGTTCGCAAGAAGATCACTTGCTGCTACTTGCCAACAACTCAATGTGACAATGTGTGTGTGTGTGTGTGTGTGTGCGGGCCTCCGTATCCCTTCAAGCCCTGATAGACGAAAACGATTCCCGACTAGGAAAACTCAAGTTCTGAAGAGGTGGCAGAGCTGTGCCGCACCGTTCTACTGCTTTTAATATCACATCAGAGTCTATCTTTTTTCTCCAGCAGATACACTCCACTGGAATTTTCCTGTCTTCCAAGATCACGGTTTCTTTGTTCCATGCCAAATCCGCTGGCGCCCTCAAGCGCCAGGCCCCAACGACGTGTCCACCGTGGTGATCTTCCCGCACCTCCGATGCCCACCCGGCCCTGACAAGGAGTGGCTGGAGCTGCTGCCCTTCGCAGCACCCAGACCGCGAAACGGCTGCCGAGCCTCCACTAAAGCCAATAGATAGGGGCTGATTTATCCTGGGATTAGTACATGGAACTGGGTTTAATAGTGGGTTTATTAGTTCTTATAAATCGTACATTCGCCTCTTCCCATAGTTAAGAGTCCCTGTTCCCAAAAGTACACTCACCTACGGCCTTTTAGTTTAGGTGTGAGTCTTCGGAGAAATCGAAAGGAGGCGACTCCTTTGTTTTTCTTCTTCTCCAAAGTGAAGCCAAAGTCACAGGGAACAAGAACAAAGTGTTTGTTGCCGTTTGGACTTTCACTTTTTTCTTTGTCCTCCCAAAGTGACACATTTGGAAGAGCCACAGTGAAGCATGTACAAGGGGTATCTGGTTCCCATGGCCCGTTTCGACTCCACGGGTGTTCGGGTGAAGATGATCGCTTGGAGAGCAATGAAGGTCTTGAGTGCGGGTTGGCTTCGGTGTGGGAGTCAAAGTCGGGAGAAAGCACGACTATGAAGACCTGAAAAACCGCTGTCGCCCTCATGAACCGATGAGCCAAGGTGCCGCAAGGCGACAAACTTAATATGCACAGGTGCGACCCGCCATACTGTTGTACCGTTCGTATTCGTTGTACACTACCCGTGCCCCACACTTTTCTTGCGCAGACACGTTGCAACCCACGTAGGCCAACATGGTCAGAACCTCCTGTAGTAGTTCATCTATGCTTGCCAAACACGATCAAGACCCCCTGCACTTGTGCATCCATGCCTGAAATGTGCCATTTCTTGCCACCAGAGCTGGCCATGGGTACAGTATATCTGGCACCCCCAAGGTTCGGGCTGGCAAGACAGTGCGAACGGTGGGGGGGGGGCTGTTATTTGCTTCAAACAAATCGCTGATGTTCCAATGCTTTTTGTGGGCTGTTGCCGGAGAGGTGTGCTATCGATATTGTTTTGTTGAGTCGTTTGCAGCAACGATCTTGTCTTCAATCGTGGGTGCAAAAACTACGGAGCTGCCAGGCGTGTTCATGGTTGCAACGTTGCTGAAAGGCGTTCAAGCTGCAGGATTGATTTGTACATTCCTAATTGACACAGTGGTGAAACTGCCGGAGTTTGCAGAGGCAAATCGGTGCAGTTGCTGCAAGCGGGCCCTCGGTGGAACTTTTTTAAGGTTTTTAGGTTTGGGCCCAGGTGGCATACAACGCATTCTTCGGTGTGGGCCTGACTTTGGCCGTGATGTTCGCTGCCAAGAAGTCCGTGTTCCACCTGGTGCAAAGCAACTTTCAGGAACGCGGGCCCTGGTCGTTTTTGGCCATCGATTTCAGAGACGCTTGCTTGCACAGCGGCATGATGGCAGGGTTGGGGTGTTTTCGCCAGCTTCTCACAGGAAGAACAATGCGAGCAAACACAACTGGGTATGGGTCAAAATAAGCCCACCAGGGGACCGCAGGTTGAGTCTTTGGTTCTGGTTCCATTCATCAGGGTTCCGGTACGCATTTTTTGACCCACAGCCTAAAGGCAAGCCATGCCCTTGGCGCGTGAAGGCAGGGTGAGGCGGGATGAAGTACAGTAAGTGAAAGCCGTCCATTCACCCCTCGCCAAAAGGAAAGTCTATGGTACCCGTTCAACCAGGTTGGCTTCTGGAAACGTTCATCGAATATTGTTGCGGCAGGATTGACTGCAGTGCCGGGCTACAAATCAGCCATCGCTCACTGTTTACACCCTCTTAAGGCAGTGCTGGCTGCACTGACCATGTGTCAGGCATGAAGCCAGTGGCACGGAGATACATACCTTCCCTCCTCAGAACCCAACAGTATTCTTCCCTTCACCCTGTAAATTCACTTATGAACATCGTGTTGTCCATGAATAATCCTTTTGGAACCGCAATTCGTGCAGACTGATATATGATCTCAAGAGTCTTCAGTGCCTTTGAGTCTGTAAGGACACATTTATGTGGTGGCCGAGCTTGAAGCTCGCAAAAGACCTGGCCATCAACATCATTGCTGCTATTTGCATCAATTTCGGCTCGTTTCAGCTGCTGGGTACGGCCTTCATCTCTGGCTTCTATGCATACGCTTGCCTGACGCGCCATCCCTTCCAGGACTCGATCGATCGTGTGTGTGTTTTTTTGCCGTCGACGCCTCAGGGTTTGCTCCTGGGTCCCGGCGACTTTTTGCCTGAAAGCCCAGGCGCATCGCTGTCGAATTTTTGGTCGGGCAAGGACTGCTTGAACAATGGCCTGGAGATTTGGTGCTCGCTTTCCGTGATGATCCTTTGCCTTTTCACAGCAGGCGCGGAGTCTTTCTTTCAGCCAGCTGCCGGGGAAGGAGGCACTTGATGAAGGAAGGCAAAGTTTAGAGTATGCCCTGAGTTTTACCAGCTTTGGTCAGCTAAGACCTACATTGGAAACCTGGAACGCACGCTCTGATTGCTCTGTTTGTCTCCATCCACTCTGTTGATGGTTTGGTACTGCGTGTTTGTCGCAGACTACCAGGCTTTCGAGGATGTGAGCTGGTTCATGATGTCTTATTCGTCAGATTCCTTCGTTGGTGGTCGTTTTTGGCTGCAGGTGCAGCCCAGTGAGTAGGCACACATCAAGCTGTTAAAGGGTAGCATGAGCATGATTTTCATGTCACCTCATTCGTTGGCGGATAGCATGCTGTGGCATACTCATCAATAGTCTGCTCGGTCTGCGTGGATCATGAATGGATCCTGATTCCTAGAGGGTCCTGAATTTATTAACCTGATCTCAAAGGGTTGAGACCTACCCAAATTGGGATCTTAAGAAACTCAAGGGTTGTTTTCTGCACGTGTGTCTCTAGCCTGTAGCCTCTTCGCTGGTCTTGATTCCAGGCCCTTCCTCGATCACAGCATTCATCACGGATATAATCACGGATATCCGCCAAGGGTAAGCCGGAAGCATGTAAAGTCTGTGAATTCAGAAAGCACTCAAACAAATCGGCATGTTTTGATCAGCTGTGAGGGATTTTGCGCCGTGCCGGCGCTGCAAAAGCGATCAAGTCATCTCAAAAACGACAAAGTGACATTGGAGGACAGGTGGGAAAGAGCGTAGAGACAGGGAAATGCCCTCACACATACGAGACACCTGCCGCACTTGCCTCGATGGTGATTGGAATCACTCGGTTTGGTGTCAACCTGGCAACTGATGCTGATGGCATGTATCGAAAGTAGTAGCTAGTAGTTTCTACTTGAAGCCTTCAAGTGCATGGGCTGAATCTCCACTTGAGGTTTGGGCCGAAAATGAGATAGAATCCAGAGTTTACTCCCCAAAACCGGAGGCGGCTCTCCAGGTTCTGTTCGCAAAACGACGGCAAGACGTTGATTCAACAGTTTTTGGTTTTGGATCACGCATCAAGCGCAAGTGCATAGTCCGAATCTTAACTTGTTGATATTTTTTCCGAACAATTGGTGGAGCTAATTCGTAGACTTAACACCATGGTTTTGTCCCAACCACTCCTTCAGGTTCTCTCGCTTCGGCCTCACCCTTGCTTCTGCTTGCCAGCAATCGTCCACCTCCTCTCAAGTTTCATACGCTGAGTCCCCTCAACCAGCCCCGTTTGGGGACGCCTCTTCAGGCATGGGTCTCGCCAGTGATATCCGGGAGGCCAGGAGTTGCGTGCTTGACCACCACAATATGCAGTCTACCAGGGAGTTCCTCCAGTCTTGGGTCTTTGTTTATCTACCAACTCAGCAAGCTGGAGAATCATTTTTGTCACAGGGCTGGCAGAACATGAGCCCTGGTCTAGATGCAGTTAACTTCAGGGACGCTCTATGGGTTTTGAAAGGAAACCGCTCCATGTTCACAAGTGGTCAAAGTCAGCATCGATTGTTTCTTTCATGAAATCGGTGACTTTGAGAGGGGGCACTTGTGCCGGTAGGAGACATTTTCCTGTCAGTTGTTGGGATTTTCAATGAGCAAGGACATTTTAAGCCGTTCCCAGACGCAGGGTTCCTAACTGCGTTCCAGAGCCAACCCCAAACCCACTACTGTAAACCAGCTGTAAACAGACCCGAATCTAAGTTTATTTTGAAGGGTATATGTGTGCGAGTTTCGACACACATGACGGCAATTTGCAGACCAGAGCACATGCAGCTTCCACATGCCCAGTTGAGGGCACGCAACTATTGTTTGCCTGACAATGTCATGACAATGACAGAAACACTATTGACTGTTGTTCAGGTATCGACCCCAAAAGGCCAGAATAAACAGCGAATTTGGTCCGCAAATAGCTTGTCCACCAAGGACACTGTGTTTGTCGTAAGATGTTTGCTTCTTTGGGGAATGTTTTTTGCTGATTGTGTGTTGTGATGTGGTGCCAGCCATTCAACTTCAGAATCCTCAGGCGAAGCAGAAGCAACTGCAGTGAATCTTGGCGAACCAGAGCTTTTTGGTCGAACATCATCCATCAGAGGCCCTTTTTGCGGGGGATCTTACGGCACTCACGAGAAATTCTGAGTGCCAGGCTGCCGTAGAGATGATGCTTGAGGAGGATGTGGCCTCATTCCGATGGCAGGGGATCCTCGCCTTCCAGGTGTTCTCACTCACAGGCCACGTAGGGCCAAGAAGCTCCTACTCAACCAGGGCTCCTTAAGAGATACAAGTTGCAACTATTTGAAACATGGCTTTTTCCACCAAAATAAAGGGAAACCACCATTTACAAGGCAATGTTCAGGTGTATAATGTAAGGATCCTTGTCAACCCACAAGTCTTCGCAGATCCGGATTGTGTTTGCCATCGGCTTCTTCGAGCAGACGCCATTTTAGCTTTGCATTTTAAGCCTGGGAGAATTACTTGGATGTGCAATGCACACTTTGATGTGTGTCATTCCTACTTCAAACAAGTCTGATTATAGCCACACGTCGCCACACACTGCATGTTCAGGCTCCATGCTTCTTTGGGATACATATGATTCTGATGATGGCGGTGGCTTGTTGGGGCACTCCAAAGATCGCTGGGCTTGCACCTTTGCACCACAGCAAGAGTGGCAGCCTGGGTCCTGTCAATCACACATATGCTTCTAGAAGCTGTACAAAGTGTTTACATTGCATGCCGTGCTTCTATTTTGGAATCGTACGTGTTGCCAGCCTAGACAGATTCAGGGTCCGCACAATCAATTCTAGGAGATATCACTCGATGGTAACAATGGCGTTCTGCCGTCTGGACTTCTGTGTAGACTTGCTGATTTTTCAACTTGACACTGCACTTTAGCTGCCCTGCTTTGAATGTGCTCCACTTCAGATTGCGGAAGGATCGTTTGGATTGGCCAGTTCCAACCAGTTTCCCAGGGCCTTTTTTGTCCGCACTCGAAATCTTTGTGGGAGCCATACCAAAACGGCTTCGGTTGGCCGTAATTCGATTGTGTCAGAGCCGTTTTGTACTCAATTGACAAGACACTTTTGCATGAACAGCAGGATTGTACATGGGTATGGCACTGTTGGGTGAATCATGATTGCGATATAGCACTGGTCTCCCATCTGAATTGCCGTGCGAGATGGTTTGTTGGCAACTGCTGGTGCCTAATCCCCACGCATGGGGAATTGAATCGGGTTTGCATGACTACGTGTCGAAACCCAGACCCCTTCGAAGAGGTCGGTAGGCTTCCTTTCAGTCTCTTTTTGGGAGCAATCCCATACAACTTCCACTCTACAGATTTCAGCATGTATGTCGGGCAACCATATGGGCGCGTTTCTACACGCCAGGCGCGTGCTCCTTTATGCTGCTTCAAGTTCTTCTGGCCGTTCCTGGCATGGACCGTCGCATCCCCAGATTCATACGCCCCTACCTCCCTGACGAGCTCGAGGAGATGAGGCTAACGCGGCCCGGAAACGCGATATGTCCACGAACATGACACACATGGGTCACCAGGTTCTCAAAACTGGGAGTGAGCGTTGTGCAAGATTGGCCTTTGGGCCTTTTAAAACTGCACTCGCTGTTCGTCTGTGGATTGGATGTTGATGTTTCTGTGTGCGTGTGCGTGTGCGTGTGCGTGTCTGTCTCTGTCTCTGTCTCTGTCTCTGTCTCTGTCTGTGTCTGTGTCTGTGTCTGTGTCTGTGTGTGTGTGTGTTTGTCTGACTCCGCTTGATTCTGTGCGACTCTGTGTGACTGTTTGCACGTGCTTGTGTTTGTGCATGTGCAATCATGTGCATCTTTGAACGTCTCCGTGTGTTTCTACATATATCTTGCTCTCAGTCTGTGTGTCTTGAGGTGCCTCTGTGTCTCTGCGTGCGTGTCTCGTTTTGCTGTTTGCCTTGGTGACTCTGTGTGTTTCCGTGATTCTGCATGTCTTTGTCTATCGTTCTCTGAGCATGTGTGCGTGCAAATTGTCCTCCTCTTTTGGAGTCGACTTGCACCGGCAGACCTCAGCCCTGTCCAAGTACTATGAGAGGTGTTGCATCTTTCTCTTTGTCTCTCCCTCTCTCTCTCTCTCTCTCTTTCTCTCTGACTCTGGCGGTATTGGTCTAGCATATTCACAGATTACAGATACAAGCAAGATACTCATTGATCCCAAGCTACCCAGAGCTGAGAATTTATTTCAAATTGATACTTGGATTTGTTCAGCAGGACTTGTACCCTTTATGTTAATCGTTCATTAGCCACTTGGAGCATGGAGTATCCCAGAGAAGGATTGATCATCCCCTTGGATCCATCCAGTCCATTAATCGCATGGATCAAAGATCACTGTGAATCCAGTATGTGTTAAAGTGCCACAAGAGATTGCAGACTATTGAGCCAGAGGACGAATAGTTGTGCAAGTTAAAGAGAGAGAGAGAGAGAGAGGGAGAGAGAGGGAGAGATAGGGAGAGATAGAGAGAGATAGAGACAGAGAGAGAGAGAGAGACGCACAAGCGCATGGACAAACTGGGCACTCGCACAGCCCGCCTCAAATGTGTCTCAAATGTTCATGTTGAGTGGGACAATTCGGCTGAATTCTGGGTAGTAAAGCCGGAAGGCGTCTAAACCAAGAACGACGAACGCCTCCCGACTGGGCCAAAATCACTTACGATGAAGGTTTACACAATGGACAGCCGAAATGCCCTGACTCATCCAACAACAAAAGGTTGGTTGCTTTCGATTTATTTGCGAACAACGGTAGACGTTTCTGTTGCAATGCTTGTTTGTTGCTGAATATCCGAGCCGTTATGTCGAAAGAAGCATGGTTTCAAGACTAAACCTGAAGCACTATAGGTCCTGAACAAGGCAACTTCACTGTTTGTAACCACCCAAGTGCGTCAGCAGGCATCGCGTGGAAATTTCTTTGTTGATGAAGGGATTAACGAACTGCTTTGCAATGAATCGTTGCAGGAGTATCAGAGGTAATTCAACCACATGTTGCCAAGGGGCATTTGAAGTGGTTTCCTTTGAGTATGGTTTGCCTAGGCTTTTCCACATGTTCACTTGGAAAATGATCATGGCAACTCGGATCATTTCATTGGTTCAAAGCAAAGGTTGGGAAGGAAAGGTGCAGTTTTCCATCAGTATTCATCAAAGTCCAGCGCTGAGTCCGAGGCTGGCTTCAATGGACCCGCAGCTGATCCTGAACTTTGATGCGTCCGACCTCAACTTCCTGGTGCCTCGGTTTGCCTCGGAAGCCGTAGGCTGCCGGTGAGTTTCTATGGGGTTCATAGGACAGGTCCTCGCCCGGTTTGGCCGCTTTGGCAAGATCTAGCAAGAAAACCAGACCTCCTGGCAGGTGAGAGATGAACATAAAAGAACCCCTATGCAATGGCTGAGCAATCAAGGCTGGTGAACGAGAAGTATTCATTCCTGTGTTTTCTGATCAAGCAGGGGTATCACTTGTAACTTAGTGTAGCCACTTGGTACGTGTCGATTTCTGAGCCGTGATCCATTGGCTTGCCATTTGGCATTCTCCACAAGTCACGAAAGCTAGCTTTAGCTAGCTGAAGTTTCTCCTTGCGTAAGCAAGGTAAGGGGCTCAAATGCCGAAAGATTGATTTTTTCAATTATTTGAGCCGAAAAGATTGAAAAACATCAATTATTTAGACCCCCCCCCCCCCTCCCCCCCCCCCGGGTCTCAGGCTCGATTCCTCCCTGGTCCATCCCCCCCCCCCCGGGCAGTGGCTCAGTGTTCAGCAGTCTCGGTTTGCCCGTTTTGGACTTGGTGCTACGAACTTTTACGTGTTCCACCGATTCAGCTTGTTCACTTGAGACCTCAGTCTTCTCGGTAAACCACCTCGCAAGAATCTTTGCACACGCTGCATGCAGAACCCAGAGGTGCTTTAAGACAGCTTCTGACGCCTCTCGTTGTTTTCATTTTTCAAGGTTTGCCACGCCACCATGTGCGTTTGTCGCATCCTACGAATCTTGCCGGGCCTCTCGTTGTACACAAGCTACCTATAAGCTACCTATGAATCCACTCTGTCACCGACCCATCTCATGCAACAACTGCTAGCTTTCGTTCACCCGCTCCTCAAGTTGTTTGATCTTCACCTAGGGCTTTTTTGGTTTTCAGGGCAGTCAGCAATGAAACGTATGGGGTGTGACAACAGAGCGTGACCGTGAGGCAGCCCCCCCCAGTGAGAGAAGGCAACTTGACGCCGGTCCGCCCAGGAGCAACTGTTGAGCGCAAGCCGTGCCACAGTGGGACGGAGCCAACAGCTGAAGCTGGCAAGGCCGGGTGTATGAGACAGCAGATGAACCTGACGCGCAAAGCTCCTCAAAGCTCACCGAAATGGTCACGAGAAAAGCAATAAAATCATGACGATCATAGGTGTCCTTTTTGGTGGTTTTGATAGAAAAATAGATGGCCCTGGTTTACCTGGTGGTTTCATCATCTACCAGGGAAACCCATCTATTTGCCTCAAAAGGACACCTATGATGACGATGACTTTCCACGACCGGCTTTTTCATGAGCCGATGAGTTTGGCTTTGTCAGCGAGCTTGGAGATTTGGGCGGAAATGCTACGTTGGCCTGCATTCGGTTGGGTCGCTGCTTGGTTGTAGGCGCAGTTTGTGTAGATGCATCAAGGGTATGGGTGCATCTAGAGCACGTGTTCACAATTGAGTTTTTCCCATATGCCTTCAGAGCTTGTTCGGATTTGTTTGGATCATTGGCGCAAATAGTGTGAGATGCCGGTTTGGCGAATCTCCGACTCGCCTTGATTTGGCAAAGAACATCGCAAACAATTGAACCGTGATGCGCGGATGAGCTGGTTCTTGTTCAAATCCCCCCACCAAGATTTGTACAAAGAAGATCAAGGTGCTGTTTGAGTTGACTAGCACTGGTAGTTCAAGCATGCTTGTCTACACAGATTGCTCGCACTGCTACATGTGATCCTGAAGAAGACTAGACCACTTTTGTGGGGACCCCCGTGTAGTGGCTTTGAAGAACAAACAACAGTCTGTAGAACCCTACAAAAACCCAACTATGGGGTGTTCTGTGCAACAGCCAGCCAAAAGATTCACTACCTTGCAACTAGCAAGGTGCATTTTGCATGTTCACCGAGCATGTTCACAGACCATGTTTCAGAAAAGCCGCAAGAAAAAAGCGCAAACAGCGTGCGAAGGACATGAAAACAAATATGTGCCAGGAACCGATCAGTATGAAAGGCGACAGGCGGATACTTGCACTGCGTTTTTGAGAGACTGTGAAGTCATATGCCCTGCTAGATGGCGTAGCGTCACTCCGGGGCGGCAGCTCATGTCTGTCTACCACAAGGGCGGCATCAACGAGCTCCGCAAGGCAAGCCTAATGAGAGGGGTGCGGTAACGAAAGGTGGAAGTCAAGCAAAGCATGTTTGGTCTCAATGCCGTATCGTTTACAATGAAGAAACACATGGCCATCGTACCCCCAGTGAACATCCCAATCCAACCACTAAAATAGGTTCTAATTGTAAACGCTTCGCGTTGCCCGCCTCGGCCAGTCCGCTTTTGGCTGGCTTTGAGGTATACACCGTGCTTTAGTTTGCCTTGTAGTCTTGTGTTTGCGTTTCCAAGGTAGAGGGGGGTTCATGTTTGTGTGTTTCCATGTGAAGCGCGGTCAGATTTTTTACGGAAAAGGGCAGTAGTCTACACTTGGACATCCATATAGCTCAAGGTGCTTGAAACCATGGAAAACGATAGGGGGCTCTCAAAAAACAATAGGGGACTCCCATGGCATGGCGGAAGGACTTGGCCGGAGTTGCGATTTGACAGGTTTCTAGAGGGGGAGTTTGCTCGGTCGGCTTTTCAGGGGGGATTTGGATTTGACCTTTTTTAAAGGGATGTTGACCGGATTTGACTGGAGTTGGATCGGCTTTGAGGGGGGCAAGCCGCCCTGGAAGGGGAGGGGGTCGCACGGTGAAATTTCGAAGTGGGGAAGGGGTTGGGGATGGGGTTTTGGAGAAGGGGTCTGACTGCTTCCCTGAGCGCCGAGGCAAATAAAATGGGTGGTACACCTACCAACCAAAATGGGATCCCATTGGTTGCAACCACGACCACTGAAGGCCAGAAGCTGCTTGGCCAAGGCTTGGCCACCTTGCATCTAAGTCATCATGTTCCGACCAATCTTTGAAGCAGGCATCAAGGTTGTTGATTTACTTACTCCTTATGCGGCGTGGCAAATTGACTTGTTTGGAGGTGCTTTTTAGAGGCGTAAAGCCAATGACACCACCATTTGTTGGTAGCAAATTGGCCTCTGGCTGCATGCAGCCAGCATGAGGCCTGAGCACGCCAGTTTGCAGGACGAACATGAGGTGCACAAATTGGAACTGGAAGCTGGATGCACAGCGGAGAAAGTTGGGTTTGATGTGAGTTAATATTTGAAGTTGAATCTCATTTTTGCACTGGATAGGAAGTCAGGCTGTTTATCCAGAGCCCACAGTTCCAATCTAACGACCACTACTTTGCACTTCACCGCCCGAAGGAGTAAATGTGTTCATGCTGGCAGCGGTTCACTTGAATGATCATGGTACGATCATGTTGTTGACTGAGCTTTGCCTTGCCCTGTCATATTGGCTTACGTCAGGAACAAGGCTCTTGCGATGGCACAAGGCAAGTCACTGAAACACATGTGTACACGTTGATGTGCGCTGAGCATTACGCAGGATGTTCAGCCTTACCCCGTGCTTTGGGAGTCTTGACTTGTGTAACGTCTTATGTTGTAATTTTCATCGATAAATCTCTCTTTGCTGACAGCAATCCACTTCCTCCAAGCTTATTGCCACTCAAGACTCCTAGTTTGAGTCATTGCCTTGCACGGCGTGAGGAAGTGGTGCCAGATGATCAGATGGAGAGCGCGTGCCACCAGGAGGATGGAGAGGAGGATGGAGAGGAGGATGGAGAGGAGGATGGAGAGGAGGATGGAGTGGAGGAGCATCACAGCTGTGTCAAAGCGTGTTGTGACCGGGTACCAGAGATGCCCCAAGTGTCCATGTGCTTTTGGACGACCAGCAACTGCCATCAAGGAGAAGGGCTTTGCCCTCATAGAGTCTGCAGTCTTTCTTGTTCCACGAATGTTTCTTGTCACGCAACTTCGCATGGGCACAAATCCACTTCATTGTTGGCAAGGCGGGACTCAACACACACACACACAGACACAGGCGCACACACACACACACAGGCACACACACACACACAGGCACACACACACACAGGCACACACACAAACAGGCGCACACACACACACAGAGAGAGAGAGGCACACAGAGAGGCACACGGAGAGGCACACAGAGAGGCACACAGAGAAGCACACAGAGAGGCACACAGAGAGGCACACAAGGCACAAATAGAGACACACACAGAGACACACACAGAAACACACACACACAGAGACACACACAGAGACACACACACACACACCCACACACACACACACCCACCCACCCACCCACCCACCCACCCACCCACCCACGCACGCATGGACCACCCACCCACCCACCCACGCACGCACGCACGCACCCACGCACGCACGCACGCACGCACGCACGCACGCACGCACGCACGCACGCACGC
>CAUJNA010000337.1:187500-195462 GCA_963377175.1 Effrenium voratum | reverse complement strand
CACCCGCACCGCACCGCACCGCACCGCACCGCACCGCACCGCACCGCACCGCACCGCACCGCACCGCACCGCACCGCACCGCACCGCACCGCACCGCACCGCACCGCACCGCACCGCACCGCACCGCACCGCACCGCGCGCACCGCGCGCACGCACCGCGCGCGCGCGCTTGCGCATTCGCCCGCTGCCTGCGCATGCGCCTGCGCTGCCCGCCCGCCCGCCTTTCCTTCCCCCCGCCCTTCCTTTCCCGCCCTTCCTTTCCCCCCCGCCCTCTTCCTTCCCCGCCCTCTTCCTTCCCCGCCCTCTTCCTTCCCCGCCCTTCCTTCCCCGCCCTTCCTTCCGCGCCCTTCCTTTTTGCTTTCCTTCCCCGCCCTTCCTTCCCTGCCCTTCCTTGTCCGCCCTTCCTTCCCCTCCCGCCCTTCCTTCCCCGCCCTTCCTTCCCCGCCCTTCCTTCCCCGCCCTTCCTTCCCCGCCCTTCCTTCCCCGCCCTTCCCCGGGCAACTTGTTTTCTGCAACCATTCTTCCAGGTGACACTCACCAGGTCCCAAGCAGAGTTTCCATTTTCCAGGAGCCTGAGGCTGATGAGACCTCTGAGGTTCACGAAGCTGACTTCCACACCACTTGATGTTTTCTGGAGTTCCAAGAGGTGCTGCGAAGAGCAAGTCGACAAATCAACGCCCCATGCGGTGAAGACCGTAG
The DNA here is from genome assembly GCA_963377175.1 of Effrenium voratum. Lineage (NCBI taxonomy): Eukaryota > Dinophyceae > Suessiales > Symbiodiniaceae > Effrenium > Effrenium voratum. The sequence goes on along the minus strand of CAUJNA010000337.1, from coordinate 194,763 downwards.
GCTTTCGAAGACGGAGGAGCATGAGAAGACGAGCAGACCCGAAGACCAGTCGTTCCATCTCACCGGTGCTGGGACACGCTGAACAGCCACCTGTTGAGGTAGGAGGCAGTTTCCTACACTCAGCTGGGAGATGCTATCAAGGTGCAAGGATACTCCTTGCGCGCTGCCCAAGCCTGAGTCAATCGACACTGTGCCTACGCGCTAAGTTGTCTCCGCCTGCAGCTGCCTGCGCTTACTTATGGCCAGCTCTCTCCCGCGCCGGAGTCACATCGTCAATGACAATATCGGGCAAGGCAATCACAATGATTAGATGCCCGCGTGGAAAAGATTGCAGCAGAGCAGGAGAAATAGCCCTCCGCTTCTGTCAGAGTAGTTGCTATGTGTCAGATAGATTGATGGTATATTGGTAAATCAGAATTCGAAGGAACTTCCATGGTATGGCAACTAATTAAAAGCCAGCTCTCCGAGACAGATGCGCTAATATGTGCGACACTGTGCGGGCGTACGCTCAGAGCGAACTCGGAGCCTCTCGGAGCGGATCTCTGTCCATCTCTGCTTGCTGGTCTGTCTCTGTTTGTGTCTCGCTGTCTGTCTCTCTCAGTCCGTGTCTGTGTGTCTTCGTCGTTTGTGTGCGTCTGCCTGTCCGTTTGTGTTTGTCTGTGTTTGTCTGTTTTTCTTTGTGGTTTTTGGCGGGGTGCTCTATTATTTAGGGAATTTTTCTCCCGCTGGGTTTGGTTTTTCCAACCCCCTGGCAAGCAGGCAAGCACGCACGCACGCAAGCAAGGAAGCAAGTACAAGAGAGCCAGGAAGCAGGCAAGCAAGCAATGAAGCACCCTGAGCCCCCCCAGTGTACTTTAAACACAAAACCACCAACCCTACCTTAATTCAACCCACCTAACTAACCCAAACTCCATCTAGACCAATCCTAAACCGACCCACTTAAAGCAACTGCAAACACACCCTATCTAGACCAGCCTTAAGCCAACTCTAAACCAACCCATAAACCCACAAATCCACAATTCTGAACCCTTAAGCCCACCCTCAACTACCCCACCCCAAACCTAACTTGAACCAACCCTGAACAACAAGTCCACCTTAAACCAAGCCCCCAACGCACCCTGAACCTGAACCCAAAACCAAAACCCGCCCTAAACCAACCCTAAACTGCGCCACAAGAGCGAGTTAGATGCCTGTCACTCAGCTTGCTTTTATTGTCCTGTTTTGTTTGATTAAGGCGCCCGCTAAATATCTTCGTGAAGGTGGCGATTTATGCATTAAGGATATCCGGGATGATGGTAAGCACGAATATACCCCTAAACCCATCCTACTCCAAACCAATAACCTACTTCCCCTATACGTACCACACTTACCCGAAGCCTACCCTAAGCCTAGGATCTTGAACCTCGTGAACTTTCTACCCAATAAATATTGAATCCCACCCTAAATTACCGGAATCCCACTAAACCCACTTTAAATACACTTTAATCCTTAATTAAACTAAACGCATTCAATTTTTTACTTATGACCCTAAACCACCCCAACTAAACCCGCGCTAAACCTACCCTAAACTGGGCTTATCCCGAACCCCTGGTTATCCTAAACCCTAAACGCGTCCTAGACCCACCTTAAACTACTCTAAAGGTGATCGGAAAAATAGAACGGACAAACAATCTAAAACGCGTTGGAAAAATCCTGACAAAAGAGTCGGTCTTTTTGGTCTGTGTTTTTTGTGATTGTTTGTTTGTTTATGTTTGTTTTGGTTTTGTTTATCTCTATTTTGGTTATGTTTTTGCAAGTGTTTGTGTGTTGATTTTGATGTTTTTGTAATGTGTGTATGTATATATGTGTGTTTGGTATATTTAAAATTGGTATTTATTTTATTTTTATATATATATATATGTTATATTTGATAATATTGTAACAATATGATATTATAGAAATTGTATATTTAATGATTAAATTTTAATATTATTAGGGTATATTGAATTGTATATTTGATTTTGTGTTTAAAGATAAATAAATCTAAAATATTATATATTGTTTTTATGGGAATAGGAAGGAATACGAAAAATATAATTTGGATTTTTTTCCATGTTTTAAATATATATATATATATATTTGTTCTCCTATAAACCGGTATGGCTTCGAGGTCGCATTTCCCGTGTGCTGGCAAGCCGTTGCAGCGGTACTCCGGCCGAATCATATGCTTGTCCCGGTCTTTTCTCCGCGGCATAAGCTCCCGCCTCTTCGCGCGGCCCGGAAGGCCGCAAAATTTTGCCGAAATTTGGGGGGGGGGTTCTAGCAAAACCCGGCCATTTTTTTTTCCGAATTTTGGGTCGCTTCCGGCAACCCGGCTCTCAGATCTCCGGACGTAATCCCCGCAAATTTCTTTAGAATTTGGCGGCTTTCCCAAAAAATTACCGGGCCAAATTTCGAAGAAATTTGGGGACCTGTTCGGGTCGAAATTTCTCGAAGATTTCGTGCCGAGCACCTGGCGCTTGCATCCAGCCGATCTCAGTTCGCGAGCTCCTTGGCTTGCCACGCTTTGCAACGCCCGGACGCCCGGTGATCCATGTGCACGACGCCTCCCTGCTCCCCCCGCCTCCCTTACCTATGTTCTTTTATGGTCTTGATCTTGTGTTGTTTGCCTGTTAGCTTTGTCGGGCGACCGTGCTTGGCCAGCCGTGCCCGCAGGCTCTAGTCGTTGTGCTAGGCTCCGTTTTCTTTGCCATGCCGCCGCGCAAAACGGCCAGCAGCGCAGCTGCTGCTTGAAGAGCCCGGGTTCCTTATCGCACCGGGTTTTAGCCGCGAGCGCTACGATATTCTGGCGTTTTACCGCTTTGAGGCCTTGCAGGAGTTTCTCCACTGTTCAAAGCCGACTTTTTGCCCTTTTGGGTTTGCCTTCTTGGCGTTTTCTGCGTGGGGTTGGTCTTTCATGGGGGCTGGGGGGGAGGGAGCGAGGGGGGGGGAGCAGGGTCAAAATAAGGTCCAACTTGAATTCGCTTCTTTCCAGGTCCTTTGGGCAATTGAGGTTTGTGGGAAAGGACACTATCCGCATTTCTCGTGGCAACCTGGAGCTGACCAGACTCACCAACATCGACAGCTTCCACGACCGCGGGTCTCACCGAATGCGGTACTGCTCTGCCGCTTTGGCCATTCTTGCAACGCAAGGGCGCGCGAGCAGTGCCTCGCCCACCGCTGCTTTCCTCACCCTCTGCGCCGCTTTTGGCCTCATCACCGGCGGGCGCCGTCTCTGCCTCAAACTTCGGCAGCAGCTCCCGCCTGCTGGACTTGTGCGATTTTGACTTGGTCTTCGGGCTGACGCGCGGGCAGCCACGCTGTGCTGCGGCGGAGGACGCGGCCGAGGACGACGCTGAGGATGCAGAGTTCGTCGCGGATCGCGACCCGGCGGCGGCTGCTGCTGTCGGTACGGAGGACTTGGATGCCTCCTTCAACGGCCCGCTGCCCGACAAGGTCCGCGAGCGTGTTCGTGCCGCGGGTCGGAAAGGCAACGTGTTCCTTTTCCATGCTTTGTTCGCTCCAGCGCCCTTGCCCTGTGTGCTAGGTCTGCCGTGGACGGCCGTGAGCCACCGGGCGGGTTGCAGGCCCTTCTCCTTGCTGGGGCTGCAGCGTGCCGAGGCGGTGCGGGCCGACTGCTGCCACCGCGCCTGGCGCTGGCAGCGGGCAAGCTCGCCGACCGCCGTGTTCTAGTTTTGCTGCGGCCGCAAGTCACGTGCCGAACGGCTGCCGGGAGCAAGGCCCGTGGTGCCGCGGAAGCCCCCCAAAATTTGACGATATTTGGGGGGGTTCCGCGTCGTTACGGAACCCCCCCAATTTTTTCCCCGAAATTTTGTGGGTTTCCGTCGTGTTTTTCGCAGCTTTTGCGAGTGAACTAAGTCCGCTTGAGGTGTCCCTTTTCCAATTAATTTGCCCCCGTTTTCTCTGCTGTTCGGCATAGGTTCCGCGCCGTCTCGCCCGCGCCTCAAGTCAATGGCAGCGTAGCATTCGTTCCCTGGCCCCCGAAAATATGTACATATGTATATGGGACACTTCCGCACGCGACGTGTCGCGCCTCCCCCTGTTTGCCAACTGCCCCACCAGCACCGATTTTGTTGCCCAGGTGACCTTGCAGTTGGCTTGCCGGAGGTGTCTGCGCTCCTGCTGCTCGTGCCACACGCGCGTGCCTCGGTGCACGTATTGCTTGCGGTCTTTGACGCTCCTCTTGCGTCTGCGTTTCTGCTGGCATGCCGTGCCGGTCCGCAACGCCCCGCATCTCAAACGTCGCAGCTCTGACCGGCTGCTGCTCCCTGCGTTTCTGCAACGCCGTGGCGTCCAAGTTCCAGGCAGCCAAGGCAGCCCTAAGAAACGCCTGCTCACCAAACAATCCGTGGACGGCGTGATGCGCATCGCAGTGCCAAAAGTAGCGGAACTCCTGCGTCGCGAACTTCCTGATTTCCCGCAGACGCGCCCATTGAGGTGTGCAAGGACGACAGACCTGTTGCCTAACCTGCCGCCTGATGCTCTGTACCAAATCCAGGTGCAGCATGCCGCCAAGCCTTCCGTGACCTGGCGGATCTTGGCTTCCTTCAACACCTACCTTGAGCGCTTGCACACGGAGGACCCGACCATGCCTGCAACTTTGTCTGCCCTCCGCGACCTCGGCATCATTCTGTAGCTCACGAATTAGGAAGACCCTGCAGCGCTGGCTTCGTCCCTTACCGCGTTGCTCTCTACGTGGCTGGAAGTGAGGACAGCCTCACCTGCTGGACAGCTTCTTTGAGTTCCATCGCGCCCAGAGGATTCCTTCCCGGCAAGCCTGCAAATCCTTTGGAGGTCTGATGTTGCCTTGGATCCGCCCTTCACCTTGCTTTAGGAGCGACACAACGCAGGCAAGGCTCGGACGCCCCTCCTGTTTGGACCCTTTGAGGCTTCCCCCCCCGCATGGCCGGCAGATCCTGTTCTTGTCTGCCGAGTTCACCAAGACAACCCTGGAAGGCGTTTTTCTGGGAGCTTCGTATCCTTCTCGGGACCTGTTCGAGAGTCACGGTGTTGCCGGAGCCCGCATGCTGCCGGACGATGTCTATGTCCGCGTGCTTCCCAAGACGGATGTCGCAGCCGGGGACGGCAGGCAGTTCTTCCTGAGCGAACCGGCACAGGCATCTCTGCGCCAAGCCTGCGTTGTCTTCCGCAAATCTACGCCCCATGTTTTCCCTCTTTTTGTATTTTTTTCTCCGGGAGGGAGGGGGTCTGCGACGGTACAACCACCCACAGGCGGAGGAACTGGCTGTGATCTTCGAGACCGCGGACGGCGCGCTGCTCGACACTCGTGACCTGGTCGTCTGGCCTCGGTCCGGGCCTTTCCTGTGCACCGAGTATCCGAACGCAGCGAGTAAGTCGACCCCTTGGACCTATGCCCTGCTCTTCCCAGATGGCGTGCTAGGCTGGCGCGATCGCTTGCAGCATCATCCGGTACCTTTCGGTGTCGTACCAACGGCTGACGCCGGCCCAGTTCTACACGCACCGCGTCATGCTCCGCAGCTAGACATAGGTTCTTCCGCATTGCGCTGGCCTGCTGTTCCAGCAATATATCATTGATGGCTTCTGCCGCATGGAAGCCAGTCGCATGTCGTGGCTCCGGCTCAACCAGGACAAGTTGCGCGCCGACGCGCGCAGAGCTGGAAGAGTATGTAGCCGCCTCCTGACGGCGCGCCTTGCGGGCGATCCGTGCTCTTGCGCAGCAGTTACCCCGGCAGCCCGCGTAACTTGCACAACCTGTATTTGGACGCGCTCCCCGATTTTTTTCATCACCTTTACCGCAAACCCGGCCTGGCCTGAGATTGCCGATCACCTCCTCCACGGGCAATGCGCCGCGGACCGACCCGACCTTGTTGCCCGCGTAGGCACTGCGACGCGACCTCGCCGTCGCCCACGTCCTCGGGCAAGCGCTTGCTTGGACCTCGTTGAGTTCTAGAAGCGGGGCCTGCCGCATGCCCGCATCCTTCTCGTGGTCGCTGGCAGACACAAGCCGCGGCCTGCTGACGACATTAATGCCCGCGTGCCCGCTGAGCTTCCCCCTCAAGCGAACGCTGCTCAGGCAGCCCTCGCGGCCGTCGTGCGCCGATGTCATGTCGCACGGACCGCGCGGCGCCCGCAGCCCGGGCGTGCCGTGCATGAAGACGCTGCGACCTGCAAGGCGGCCTTCCCCAACAACTTGCGCTCTTCGACCACCATGTAGCCCGACACCTACCCCCTGTACCGTTAGCGGGAGAATGGAGCTACTGCCGAGAAAGCTGGCTGCACAATGGACGACCGGGACGTGGTGCCATATTCGCCTTACCTGACGCGCAAATATGCTGCGCACATCAACGTCGAGGTTGTCAGTGGAAGCCGCCTCGTGAAACACATGTACAAGTACGCTTTCAAGGGCCATGATCGCGCGCTGGATGGCCAGAATCGCATTGATGCGCGTTATGTCGGAACTGCAGAGACTGCTTGGCGACTGCTGGAATTCCCGGTGAATGGTGCCTCGTGCACAGTTGTACGCCTATGAACACTGTCGTTTTCCGCGGTGGCGTTGAGATTGCTGCGCTGGCGGCGCCTGCGTCTTCTCGCTCCACGCTAACTGCTTGGTTTGCCCTTATAACACTCAGATGCAAGGCTGTCTCGGCTCCGCGGCTGCTGTGCTTGCATGTAGCTACAACGACATCCCAGCCTACTGCGCGTGGCAGCCTGCTTTGGGCCCCGCGTCGGAAAGGACCGGCGCCGGCCAAGAATGTTATCGGTCGTTTGGCCCACGTTTCTCTAACCGAGGGCGAGCGATACACCTGTACTTGTTACTACTACATAGCCCAGGCGCTTGCTCCTACGAAGCCCTCCAAACCATCGACGGCACTCTCCACGCGACCTTGCAACAAGCCGCAGTCGCTACGCAGCCCTTGGCGAGGTCCTTGCCTTTGCCACGCCCTCCCGCGCGCGCCGGTTCCTGGCCACGCTTCTTGCCTGCTGCGATGTCGCCGAGCCGCACGAACTCTGGCGCTGCTTCGAGGAGGAACTCTCTCGGGACTATTCGCGACACCTGCCGCGCCCGCTGGCGTTGCAGGCCGCCCTATCTGATCTGTAAGCCCGCCTGTCGCGACATGACGATGATTTCCGCATCCCGCTGCCGGATGCTTTTGACCACGAGACCTACCGCCTGCGGGACTTGAGGGACGAATTGCGTAACAACGCGGCGGAGGAAGCACTCCATACAGAGCAGATGCGTGT
>CAUJNA010000337.1:177500-185000 GCA_963377175.1 Effrenium voratum | reverse complement strand
ACTCGACGGGATCCATTGGCGGGCTGCTTTGGTGGGATATTTGACGGGATCCACTGGCGAGCCGCTCTAGTGGGATATTCGGCGGGATTCATTGCCGGGCTGCTCTGGTGGGCGGGATCCACTGGCGAGTCATTTTGACGGGGTATCCATTGGCGAGACGCTATAGCGGGATACTCGGCGAGATCCGCTAGCGAGCAATTCTAACGGGATACTGGGCGGCATCCATTGGCGAGCAGCTCTGACGGGATTATTAGCGGGAGCCACTGGCGAGCAGCTCTAGCGGGATACTCGGCAGGATCTACTGGCAAATTGCTCTGGTGGAATACTAGGAGGGGACATGGTATAGAAATATCGCAAATATGGTTTTTAATATACAATTTAATAACCTCTATTTATCGGATAAGAAAAAAATAAATCTTTAAAATATATATATATATATTCTAAATATAAAAATATATATATATATATTTATTTATTTTTACTCTATAAAACGAAACCGTGAAACTTGTTCGTCGCACTTACGCGCGATGAAAATAATCCCCGAAATATTCGGAATAGTTCGAGAAAATTGTGGGTGGCTGCGATTTTCCCGAAATATTTAAAATATTTCGGGAAATTGGTCCCTACAAAACATGAAGCCATTACATCTTCCGGATTATGGCCGGAATAGCCCGGATAGATTTGGATAAGCGGTCCGTAGGAAACATGAAGCGGTTATATCTTCCAGGGGCAGCCCGGACTAATTGTCGTCGAAATATCGGCATATTTTAAGAAAAATGGTCTGGAGTGCAAATTGTCGAAATATTCGGGATATTTCGGAAAAATGGTCCGGGCTTTGAACGAAGCCGTTGTATCTTCCAGATAAAGAGTTCCTCTATCTCGGGATTATATCCCTTGGAACATTTTCCGTAATGATCGCGGTCGGGTCTCGCAACAATGCCGCATGACATTCCATGCTTATGGTAGCACTGGACGCAACCGGTCGACGTATATAATACTTACGGTGCTCCGACGAATTCTTCGGGGGCGCCTTAGTCATTTTCGGGGGCGATCTCCAGCCATTCTATGGAGTAAAGTGTGGCAGAGCGGCTGAACATACGTGCCCCATAATGCGTTTTGTCGGCGAGGGCCGGATTATATAAAAGCCGGACATTCGTCAGAATTCTATGTTTCTACCGCCTGCTATCGTTGTTCTTGCTTTTTGGGCTCCGCGAAAATGGGTAGACTTCGACTATAAAAACGTTATCTTCTACCATGGCACTCCTTAACAATTCCGCTGCCGAGGCTCTCGATTCACTGGCCAAGCGAACAATCCTATCCTTAAAAAACGATTATGTTTCGGATTTTAATAAGATATGTTTTTGCAATGCTTCCCGGCATAAACTAGGAAACGCACGTTTACATGGCCCATCTCTCGAAGCAATTTGCGCTTTTGGATCGGAGCCCTGATTATTTTACGAGGCCGGCTTCTACAATGCTACTTGAGCTATCGTGGTGAATATCGCGCCGCGATCCTTGTATATTCTTTTTTGCATCTCCATAACGCTTGTTGGATTCACCTTGCCTATTAAAGTCGTGCGGCGTGAGTTCCCTATAAAATTAGCTTGGGCGATCTCGATTAATAAGTCGTAGGGGCAATCCCTAAAATATCTATGCCTTAGTCGATATTACCGATATACTTCTGTGGCTGGTTTAGGTTTTAAATTATAAGTGCTTATTGCAATCGCCTTTTTTTTGTCTTTAGCACCGCCATATTGCGACGAGGCTGCGGGCTCTATTTGCCCCTGCCCGTATTTGCCTACGGTACGTAGCGCTCTTATGCCTTAGAACTGCTGCTCACGTTCGCGTCTTAACCGAAGACTACGTAGGGTAGGAATGGTTTTATGACAATCTTTATACGTACAATAAGAGAAGTGTTTGGCATATTAAAATAACTGTAGAATTTCTTATATCGATTGTTGCCGAAATCGCTCGTCGTCACGCTCTGCTCGATTTGGCTACCGATCTGAGTGCAAATCTTGGCAATGCTCAATTTAGATTTGTATAAATATGGTAGATATGGACAATTAACGGTATCGAAAGACCCTTTAGAATTATAAAGCTATTCAGGTTTTCCTTTTGAGATTATTGCAATCCTGCATAGAAGCAAAACGAACTAGATTTACACAGCTAGGGGGGGAGGGGGGGGAAAGGTTTGGTGATGAAGGGGGAGGGGAAACGGTCGGAAAACAACATTAAGTAACATATATGTTGTTTTTTCTTTTCTTTTTCCTCGTATTAATAGGCTCCAAACAAAATTATAGAATATTTTATTAGAGGACCGTGGAGGAAGCTAGTTATATTAACACGGGGGGGGTTCTTTTTAAGACTCTTGAAATCCTACACAGAAGCAAGACGAGCTAGATTTGCAGATGATTGGGATGGGTCTAGGGATTAGGGGGGATCGGCAAAAAATACAGTTTTCTTTTTTTTTTTTCCTTTCGGCCCCGCCCCTTCCTCGTGTTCATAGGCTCCAGACAAAATTACAGAAGATTAGGAATCTGCAAAGTACATGTTTAATCGAAAATATTCATAAAATTCCTTTATGGAAATAAACATAAATTAACTAACATAGATTAATACCAAAAAATAAGTTCTTCTTTAAAATATGAAATAACAAGGGACCTTATAGCTGCCTTTTCTCTAATTAAATATATATTAAAAATTAAAAAATATAGTTAATTCGAGAATATTAAATGTTTTAATATTTAAAATATTAATTTATATATATATATATAAAATATTTTATTTATTCTAAAATAAATAATATAATTATAAATAAAATATTAATTTTAGTTATATAAATCTATATTTTTTGTAAATACTTATTTTCATTATTATCACGAAACAGGGAATAAAATAAAACATAATAATTTCTCATCAAAATAACATTAATATATTCAAATTCATTATATATTTTTAATAATAATCAATAAACATCATATTAATTATATATATTTAAATGTATATTATATAAAATTATACAAATACAATCTCTAAAATCTATTTTATCAAAATATATTAAAATAACAAAATTTATTTAATATTATTTTGAATTTATAATTAAATCTAAATATTATATTCCATTTTTGAATTTATTCTAAACTAAAGAGAATCCGTTATTTCTAATAGCGGCCAATAGCAACACTGAGTAGCAAGACCAAGCAGCAACATAGAAGAGGCAAGTAGACGCAAGCAAAGGTAGACAAAAATAGGTAGGCAGAAGCAGGTAGAGGCAGGCAGAAGCAGGCAGAGGCAAGCAGAGGCAAGCAGAGATAGGCAGAAATAAACAAAGATAAACAAAAATAAAAAGAAGTAAGTAAGCAAGAATAAACAAAGGTAAACAAAAATAAGCAAACAAAAACAAACAAATAAAGGTAATATTCACAAAATAGAAATAAAGAATCCATAAGGATACCCTTCATCATGGCTGAATAAACTCGCTTTACATATAAGCTCGTAATTCTCTTACCCAAGTTCGCGATAAATAAAAACAAATAAAGATAAATAAAGGCACGTAAAACCAAACAAAAGCAAACAAATAAGCAAATCAAACAAGGCAAATAAACAACGAAAACCAAACAAGCAAAAAAAGAAAAATAAATAAAAATAAATATATATCTAAATAAACATATACCAAAAACAAACAAAACCAAACAACGACAAAAAATAACAAATAAACCAATAAAAATAAATAAAACAACAAACAATATATAAATAAAAACAAATAGCTCTATATAAATACCACTACATATATAATAACAAACAGATAATAACAATCAACCAAACAATAACAAACAACAATACATAAATAACAAATAAATACTATCACCAACAAACAACAACAAATAAACAACTATACAAAAACAACAAACAATAACACATAAACAATAACAAACAAAAACAACAAATACATACCAACACACAAACAACAAAAATAATAAACCAAAAACAACAAACTACAAACAACAAACAAACAACAACAAACAAAGACACAAACAAAGACAAACAAAAACAAACAACAAACAAACAAACAAACACACAAACAACAAACAAGCACAAACAACAAACGACAACAAAACGAGAAACAAATAAAACAAACAAAAACAAAGAGATAAACAAAGATAAACAGAGACAAACAAACAAAGACAAACAAAGACAAACAAAGACAAACAAAGACAAACAAAGACAAACAGAGCCAGAACGAACAGAGACAAACATCAACAAAGACAGAGACAAATGAAGACATATAAAGACAAACAAAAAAAGACAAATAGAGACAAAAAGAGACAGACAAAGACAAACAAACAAAGACAGACAGAAATAAATAGAAACAGACAAAGACAAGACAGCCAGCAGACAGAGACAGATAGACATAGATAGAGACAGACAGAAACAAACAGACAGACAGACAGACAGACAGAAACAAACAAATAGACAGACAGAAACAGACAGACAGACAGACAGACAGACAGACAGACAGACAGACAGACAGACAGACAGACAGACAGACAGACAGACAGACAGACAGACAGACAGACAGACAGACAGACAGACAGACAGACAGACAGACAGACAGACAGACAGACAGACAGACAGACAGACAGACAGACAGACAGACAGACAGACAGACAGACAGACAGACAGACAGACAGACAGACAGACAGACAGACAGACAGACAGACAGACAGACAGACAGACAGACAGACAGACAGACAGACAGACAGACAGACAGACAGACAGACAGACAGACAGACAGAAACAGACAGAAACAGACAGAAACAGACAGAAACAGACAGAAACAGACAGAAATAGACAAAAAGACAAACAGACAAACAGACAAACAGACAAACAGACAAACAGACAAACAGACAGACAGCAACAAACAAACAAACAGACAGAAACAAACAGACAGAAAGGCAGACAGACAGACAGACAGACAGGCAGAGAGACAGAGAGACAGAGAGAGAGAGAGAGAGAGAGAGAGAGAGAGAGAGAGAGAGACAGAAAGAGACAGAGACACAGAAGGACACAGAAGGACACAGAAGGACAGAGAGACAAAGAGGCAAAGAGACAAAGAGACGAAGAGACAGAGCAAGAGACAGAAAGAAAGAAAGAAAGAAAGAAAGAAAGAAAGAAAGAAAGCCAGAAAGAAAGAGAGAAAGAGAGAAGATCTGAGAGCCGGGTTGCCGGGCCAGGTTATGCTGCGATAACTCTGAGCGAGGATCTGAAGAACCCGCCCCAATTTTTGGCAAAATTTCGGGGACTTCCGGGCCGCGCGAAGACAGGAGCTTGCGCCGCGGAGAAAGGACCGGGACGGGCGCAGCCGCTCGCCGCAAGCACGACGGCACGACGATTCGGCCGGAGTACCGCTACAACGGCTCTGCTGTCCATGCGAAATGCGATTCCGAGGGGCCGCTTGCGCGGCGGCATGGCAAAGAAAGCCGAGCCCAGCAGAGCCACTGGAGCCTGCGGGCACGGTAGTCCAGGGAAGGGCATGCGACAAAGCTGAGAGCCAAACAGCAGAAAAGCGAGGGTATGACAAGAACAGCCGGGTTTCAGCAGACCTGGGGCAATTGCGCGTGTTTTTTGCCTACGGCCTTTTTTTGCTCAATTTGGGTGTTACCCTCAATCTCCCCGAATCTACAGGCGAAAGTTCCCGACCAACAGGCAAAAATTCCCGACCAACAGGCGAACATTCCCGACCGCGGCGCAAACAAATATGACCGCCGGCGTTTTTTCGCCCTAAAAGCATTTTTTCCACACCAAAGGCAAAAAAACACGTGTTTTTTGGCCAACGCCTAAAATTTTGGACCTCCAGAAGGTCCAGGAATCGACTGGATGTAAACACCACGCGCCTGGCACGAAATTTTCCGGAAGTTTCGCCTTGGACAAGTCCCCAAATTTCCCGAATTGGCCCGTAAACTTTTTCGGAAAGCCGCCAAATTGTGAAGAAATTTGCGGGGGTTACGTCCGAAGATCTGAGAGCCGGGTCGCCGGAAGCTACCCAAAATTCGGGAAAACTTGGCCGGGTTATGCCGCGAGAGCTCTGAGCGAAGATCCGCAGAACCCCCCCAAAATTCGGCAAAAATTCGGGGGCTTCCGGGCCGCGCGAACAGGCAGGAGCTTGCGCCGCGGAGAAAGGACCGGGACGGGCACAGCCGCTCGCCGCAAGCACGGCGATTCGGTCGGGGTACCGCTGCAGCAGCTCCGCGGTGCATGGGAAATGCGACCCCGAGGCCGCACCGGTTTACAGGAGAATAACAAAATAAATCATTCGAATCAAAACTTCTTAAATTCAAATACTTCAAATATTTTTATTATTTAATATCAAATATAAATATCTACATACATAAATAAATATATATATATATATATAAATCATTTAACCTAAAATATCTTATAGTAATTATCTTAAATATATTTATAAAACATTTAGTTATACTATTGTTATTATACATTATTCAATAAACAAATAAAACATATATATATATATACAAATAAATAAATCAATAACACATATAATCACATAATCACCCCATTATTGTTATTTATATAAGTTTCAAAATGTTTTCCATTATTTTTATCGCACAAATACTCAATATTATACTTCCCAGCAACACAAATCATAACAATTTACAATCGGCTAAATTCGTACAACACCATGTTCATTCCCCATTCATCCAATCATTTGAAAAGAGAACCACACTAAACCTCTTCAATCATAAAATTGCGGCATGCCAATTCATGCTCTGCAAAACTCACCACCTATGCGTAAATCGTCCAGCCAAAATCCGAAGATTAAGTTTTACTAAGACTCCCGAACAACTGTGAGCGCCATCGAGCATCCTTTTAAGTTGAGCAGCGGTCCGATTCCAAGGAATATACATAGAAGTGGGGTCAGGTCAGCTGTCCGAAACAGCACAAAAAATGACAAGAGCCCATGACACGGAAACCCGCAGGAATGAATTCAATGGCTACGTGCTCACATGCAAGAACATGTATGAGCAATGCTCATAATTTACCCACGATTCGCCTATGCTCATTTCATTTCGATCAGCTTCAGCACTTGCCGAAAAGCACGCACCAAAAAAAACATTGCTCATTTTTTGAGCAAAAACATGCACTAATTTCCACAATGCGTATGTTTCTCTTGCCAGGGTGCCAGTAGAGACAAGCACGTGCAGGAGAAATGATTAGATTTGAGCAACAAACCTCTCATGTGGTGTGGGAGATAGGATTTCTCAATTCAAATTTCTGAAATGCCCCTTCAGCAAATGCGTGACTCTAAACACGTAACCATGTTTCTTGGTGACTTGTGGGAATTACGCTGCAGTTGATGCCTTCGCTCCATCCCCATTCACACCAAACAAGTACATGATTCAAAGTGCATGGCCCCCCTGTTGCCTGAAGCACCAATGTCTAGTTGATTAGCCGAATCCTTGAGCACTGTGCTGTGAA
>CAUJNA010000337.1:157500-172500 GCA_963377175.1 Effrenium voratum | reverse complement strand
GGTCGTTCGGGGGCTTGAAGATAGCTGAGCCATTGAAGCAACTCGGAGCATGACGGCGCTCGTGGGCGTGTGGCTTGTCAGCTGCCGAAACTCCTTGTAATAGTAAACAGAATCTTCTGGTTGGTTGTTCGCTGGTCGAATGGCCAACACACACACACACACACACACACACACACACACACACACACGCACGCACGCACGCACGCACGCACGCACGCACGCACGCACGCACGCACGCACGCACGCACGCACGCACGCACGCACGCACGCACGCACGCACGCACGCACGCACGCACGCACGCACGCACGCACGCACGCACGCACGCACGCACGCACGCACGCACGCACGCACGCACGCACGCACGCACGCACGCACGCACGCACGCACGCACGCACGCACGCACGCACGCACGCACGCACGCACGCACGGCACGCAGGCACGCAGGCACGCAGGCACGCAGGCACGCAGGCACGCAGGCACGCAGGCACGCAGGCACGCAGGCACGCAGGCACGCAGGCACGCAGGCACGCAGGCACGCAGGCACGCACGCACGCACGCACACACGCACGCACGCACGCACGCACGCACGCACGCACGCACGCGCGCGCACGCGCGCGCGCACACGCACACGCACACGCACACGCACACGCACACGCACACGCACACGCACACGCACACGCACACGCACATGCACACGCCCACACGCACACGCACACGCACACGCACACGCACACGCACACGCCCGCCCACCCACCCACCCACACACACACACACACCCGCGCGCGCATGATTGCCTATCTCATCTGGCAGTTGGGCAACCAGGAGGCCCTTGCTAGACCGTGGCGTGGCCCAATATTCTCCTGCTAGGTTCAATCCTTGACACAGGTTGCGCAAACAAAAAGAAGTCAGCCTTGTGGGGACACGCCCAAACATGATTTGACAACAAATGGCGTGTTGGACACAAGAAATGCAGCCTTTCCGCCTTACCTCTGACCCCCTCCTGTTCCCCCCCTCACCCCTTTCGAAGAACGAATCTGGTGATGCAAAAGCTGTTTCGTGGACTAGACCCTTTCATGCGAAGGAGCCAGACCTTGCCAAACAAATCACACAAAGCGCGTCCGCACAAATAGTGCCCCATCCATCACGTGTGGGGACCTTTCTCAAAATAAGGGAAGTTGCAAACAAAACTGCGCGGCGTCTGCTGCATGGCTGGTCCAGGTGAGAGGAATTGCAAGGTGAGAACTTGAACCAGCTCAAGATTGCAAAACACACTGTGAACGCTCCCTAGCGAATAAGATAGGACATGCCTAAACCCCCCTAAACCCAACGGAGTAACAATTTTCAACTGCAATGCCTCCCAAAAGCCTATCTCTTCAAACATGTTGAGTTCCTATGCGTTTTGAAAAAAGGCACGACTTCTTCGAAACCCTCTTCCTCATGGAATTTCAGCAACGCCTCAACCGGAGGCACGACTTTGTCAAATCCCTGTAGGAAAGAGAATTTGAACAAACGGAGGCAAACCAAGGGCTTCTGTGGGGAGCTTTCCAAACAACAAATACAAACAAAAGGAAACAGGAAGAAACACCCCAGCAAGAAACAGCTTCGTCGCGCCAGTAGCACCCTCCTGTCATCACTTGTAGGCTCAAAAAACGCGGAAGTTGCAAACTTAGACTCGTACATCCACAACTAGGGAACAGAGAGTGAACCTGAGGCAAGCCAAAGGTCAAAGGAAAGCATGCAAACAAAAGGACAAACAAGATCGCACAAGTAGCATCAGCAGGACGCACCAGTAGCACCCCCTGCTGAATTGTTACCGTTGCTACACGCGCTCTTGAAACACATGCAAAACTGACTCGCCCCCACACCCATCTCTGGTCGCGCGCAGCCGTGCGTGATAACTTCCTGTTTCTGTTGAACCAACGAAGTCAAACAAAAGGACCCTTCTCAAATCGAGTTTCTCCTGCGCACATGCGCTGTGCCTGTAATACTGTCGGTGGTCTGAGCCGGAAGCGATAAAGTTGACTCACCATGAACCTCCATTTGAACGTCCAGCATCGACCCTCCCAAATCCGTCGCCTGTTGGCCGCCCAGAAAAACAATGGGCTCTTGCGCGCCGTGCCGTGTTCGTAGGCTACACAGCCCCACGTTCAGCGCAAGGCCCTGGTGCTGCGCCAGCCGCAGGCTTTTGATTCCTGCCTGGCGACATGCGAGGCCGGGGGTTTGTTTCCAATGCCATTCCCTACGTCCCATTCGACCTCTTTGGCACCACAGAACAAGAAAGCGCCACAAAGTCTTGGCATTTCTCGCGACTGTTGCAACTCGGATGCCTCCGCCTTTGCCAAAACAGTTGAACGCCATCCTACTTCCTTGAAGATGGAAAAAGTGCCGCCATTGTGGAAGTCACCGAAACTATTGTCACGCTGGCTTTGAACCTCACAGTGACCAGTCTGTGGGGTAGAAGCTTTTCATGCAAGCAGTCAAAGTGTAAACACTTTAAATTCACAAGACGCTTTCTGGGCGGGCTGTAGGCCCAGCGCTACCAATCATTTGTAGCGCCCTCCAATCCTGCAACAAGGATGGTCTCTCACATCCCAACTCAGCACGTCCGCATCCAAACATGCCAGCTAACAGAAAGAAGCAAACAAGGTAGAAGCCTTGATTCCCTTAGAACAAGAATCACAAGACCCAGACCCAGGGAAACCACATTCCGCGTCCTTCTCGGACACCAAGTGCAAGAACTGGATGCATCGGATCAACACCTCGGAGGAGGTGAAATTGACCACCACCAGCTTCTTCCATGGCATGTGGACGAAGTCGTAGGCCATAGGTGCCACAGCCGGAGGCACAGCCAAGTGGCACATTCGGTCCAAGAAGGCCAGCAGCTCCTCAAGCGCGTGCGGATGGCCATTTCACCAACTGCCTGTGGTTGTCAAAACCGTTTTGGGATCCCATTTTGGCTGGTAGGTGCACCACCCATTTTAGAACCTATGATAGTGGTTGGATTGGGATGTTCACTGGGGGTACGGGATTTTGACCCATGGCCAAATCACAGGACTGGGAGTGTAAAACTGTGCGTCCTTGTCTTAACGGGGGCGCATCGCGAAAGTCAACACGCAAAAGCAAGAAAAGTCAAAACAAGTCTAAAAGTCAAAACAAGTCGGCAGAAGTTGAAGAGGCGAAACGTCGAAATGTCCAAGCAACACAAGATTTCCCAAGTATCCACATGCAGAATCCATGAGTCAAAGATCAACTGCGCAATGGCAAGACCATCTTCTACTGCGCTTCAATCAGTGTCGTTTTGCCAAACAAAAACAGCAAAGGACTAAAAACATTTATTGAATATGGATCTCTCGTAGGCTTCCTCAAGCAGAATAAATGTCCATTCACCGCCTGCGAAGAGAAACATGATATGCTTTTGTTGGGCACGCTTGAGTTGAATTCAGGTGCGTAGCACGAAAGCAAAAAAAGTCCCAAGATGGGCCCGCTTTGCAGGTCACCGATGTTTTCTAGCCCGATGAGAGATGTGGATTGATCATATTGCATGCGCAACCAACCAAGAATAGACCACCCCAAAGGCAAGCGGAGTGCTTGCTCAAACGTTTAGCCCCTCTCCGGATAGCGCATGCTCGTGGTCATCTTGAGGATCAATGTTGTTGCCGCAGCCATGTTGTGGTGTACTCCGCCAACTATGCTATTTTCTGTACACGCCTAGCTTCTCAAAGCAAGCAAAAGGGCTGCGTGCAAACGTGGCATCAGTGTCCAGAAGCATGCTCCGTGTGCAATCGGGCTCCCAAGATGGAGCTGGGCGGCAGAATTGACAAAATTTGTCAAGTTGCAAATTGGAGAGATATGGCTGTGGGTCAAAACCCAGTACCCTTGGCGAACATGCGAGTCCCCACTAGAATAGGTTCTAACATGGGTGGTGCACCTACCAACCAAAATGGGATCCCAAAACGATTTTGACAACCACAGCCATACCCCAGCGAGGTGGGATGTTGAGGCGAGCTTGGTGGCCAGACAAAACTCCAAGCCTCCGGAGCTTTACTCTCTATGTGACGCCGTTCACTTTACTAACACATGCAGTGCTAAGGCAACTGGGGCAGTGCCAAGGTTGACAATTTGGAAACACTAGTGCTGAATAGCACGCGCACACACACATACGTTTTGAAAGGATCATGTTCACTCGTTTGCGTGGGCGGAATGACTGGGTAAACAAACGCTGCTCAATTGTTTGGAAGGCAGCTCTTGACAATGGCAGAACAATTTAGATGAGTTATTCTAGTTGTGGCCAGTTATTTCGACATTCACCAATGGGGGGACTGGTTCATCATGCGTCAGCTTGCAAGCCAATCTGGACTAGAGATGAAGCAGTCTTTGCAAAGCGCCTCCTCGGTTTTGCCAAGGGAGCAATTCAGGCGCTGGCACCAAAGACTTGTCAGCCTTGCTCTATGTCATCGGCATCATCTTGAATTTGTTACCTTTCATGCAACTCCAAGTCTGACTGACTGTGCGCAAAAAGACTTTCTTACGCCATCCCCCTTACCCTAGGTCTGTCTTCTGCCTTCCGTGGAGGGAAGCCTTCAAAAGAGGGCTCGTGCCGCAACAGCCAGTGCCGGAAGGCGGCTCCAAAATAATCACTAGGTCAAACTAGATATCCTCACACAAATCGAGATCCCCCAATTATATAGTCCTAAACGCTTCTCTATGGACTACTCGCAGCTAGCAAAAGCAAATTTGTTCTCATCTCTACTCACACCTAAGACTTCAGCAACCTATTGACTCTTAAAATGCTTTTGGGATATTCGACATCTGTGATTGTCTAGAATAAATGCGATACAACGTATTGAGCTACTTTAGAATTTTAAGGTGATGTTCTCCAATGTTAACTACCCTATTGGAATATATCCACAAAATCGACGGTTAGATTGCCAATGCGGCAATATTGCTCTATCACCATTGTTTTGCAATACATGAGTTATTTATATCCCCACAAGTTAATTCGATTGTGTCAGTGCTAAGTGAATCATCAAGTTGAATACGCAAAGTCTATCCAAGAACGTATTTATATCACCCATATACCTAAATAATACATATTTGTTCACAAAACCTTCTGCCAACTTAAATATTCATGACATTGAACACTATTTTAAAATGACTACCTATCCCAACATACAAATATGTTCAAACGATTTCTGCTATATAAACCCATTCATCCCGAAATTAACGGTATACCATTATTACCCATTAGCAAAAAACAAGTATATAAATCTGCTACTCCATTTCTTTACTATAACCTTGCCATCCAATTACATCCGTAAACATTAAAGGATTTGTTGAACCGACTATATGTCATGTATATATATATATATGTGTGTGTGTTTGCACAAATTATGATATATATATATATATGTGATTCCGAACAATTCCTCAACCTCACACCTGTGTAATTGTACATGTGCATATATATATATATACATATATATATATACTGGAGATATTCACATCTACGATCACCCAATTTGCGTACTCAACCACTTGAACGAAACAACCTGATCTATCAACAAATAAATGCGCGTACACTCAATATACCGCAATATAACTTCCAAATCATCAGGCTTGAAATCAAACGTACTTAAGCATCACACTCATCGACTACCCAGACGTGGCAACTGCCATTTTATACTCACAGATTTCAATGCTTGTTCGATCCCTCTCATATTACATATGCTAATTCCCCTCAATGACCAGCGATTCACTTGTCATATTCTTTACTGCGCGTGATCACCAAGCATGCCACTCAAGTTGGGAGCTCGGCAGGAAATCAAGAAACTCATGTTTACAAAGTCATGCGTTGTTGAGTGCGCTGTCCATGTACGTGAAACTGCAAGACTGCAAGGTCCACACTATTCCAAACTACTCACACAGTGCCACGCCCAGCCCCCAGTTGACCGATTCCTCCTGAGACAGTTCTAGACGACCAGTGAAACGGGGGATCAGGATGTGCCTTCAACTAACTCTCTGGCGGGATGCAGCCGTGCCACTACCTTCACACCGATCCGCTAGCTCTGGGCAAGCATACAATGCCCATGAGGCGAATCTCTGCAACGCTTGGCCACTTTTCTAGAATGGACACTTTGCGCGTAGAAGAAATCCTTGAACAATGCAACCACCATCTTCTGGTCGAAAACCCGGAAACTTACCGTAGACTTGGACTTCTACTCTTGATATACGATATGTAGTTCGCCTTCTCGTAACGCCCTGAAAACAAACATGTTGCTGTTGATTTCCCGAGAATGTGAAGGCAGCGCCAGCGCCTTGCCGGTCTCGCGTGGAATTTGCGGTACGGCTGCAAATCTCTGCAAGCTCAGCACGGCGCCGAAGCAAGCCTGGTAAGCCTGGTGAGAACTCTGCTGTGCTTAGGACGATGCAATATCAGGTGCTGAAACCTTCAACATCATGCAGTTGTTTTATTTTTGTTGAAGGCGAAGAAGACAATAAAGACAAAGCAAACAACGTGCCAGGAATCCAGAGGAGCAGGAAACCATCCTGCAACGGGGCGAAGGCAACAGCGGCACAGGACCCCGAACGCCCAAGAACCGGCAAGACCGACGAAGAAGACGAAGAGAGTGGACATACACATAGAGGGAAGTCCAACGCGAAAAAAAGGTGCAAAAACGAAACAAACAATCGAGGAAGACAAAGAAGGTGACCAGCAAGAGGAAGAAGAAACCATTCCACAAGGGGGCCAACAGGAAGCACACGAAGAAATGGACGAGGAAACACGAAGCAGACAACCAGGGAAGCAAGACGCCATCGTCAGCCAAGAGCAGGAAGATGGACGGAAGAAAAACGAGGAAGAAGAAAAATACCGCAAGCGTCCAGAAAGTTTTCTTTGGATAACTGAGGGACAGCTGCAGAAACGTTTGAAGCAATTAAGATAAGCCTGCACACGCCAAAAAGAACTGAGAACGTCCCGCGCCACGCAATGGGTAAGCAAACGAGGTCTTTTTAGGATGGTGTGATCAAGCCGGGTTGGTGGCACAGCGAGGAACCTGCCTTGAGTGTCGACACAACGCAAGTCGAGTCGGAATGGCTTCCCTCTATTTGCTTCAAAAGGGGCAAACCAAGGCGCAACAACCGTTTTCACGGAGGAGACCTGGGCAAATCCGGGACGCAGCACACACACACACACACAGGTGCGCAAGCACGCAAACGTGCCTATGTAAATCTAGATCACCACTGCGTGGACGGATGGTTGAATGGAAGCGCGTATATCTAAAAGTATGTATATATTTCTATGCAGCGCGCAAACATTCTTATGCCCAACCACCCACACGCACGCGTGCGCGCGCCCAGCCGCACACACGAAAAGGTCCCACTGAAAAAGCAATCCGGCCATCTCGAAAGGTCCCCAACCAGATTCGCACCGCCGGGGTTTGTCCCGACCAACACAAACACTCAGACCCAACCTGCGCATATCTGGCTGTGACCGGATCTGGCCACATCACAGTGGCGATCTCGAAGTGGTTCCTGCTTTCTTGGGCGCTTCGGGGTGCCGGCGGGCTCATGACCCTCGTCACCATCGCCTGAGCGTTCGGCCTCTCTTGGCGGGGCTGGATTGTGGGTGAAGGGATTGCGATAGTCCATGCACTAGTCCACGTGCTTCAGCACGGCTCGTTGCCCCAGACGCGCTGCACAAAGCTCTTTGGTTTTTATGGTGAACGTCAGAGGATCCTGGTGGAAGGGAGGCGCCGGCGCCGGAACTCTGCGCAGCTGGCGCGGCCCGGCCCTTGAGTCCCACGGACGCTTCGCCAGATGGGGGAGAAGCCCAGCGGTTTTGCGCAACACGACGGTGAGACCATCCGCACGCAGAAGGGAGAGAAGCTGAAGACCGAGACGAGCGCAGAGGAGCTCGAGCAGCACGAAAGCACGAGCGCAGAGAAGATGGAGAGGGGCGAAAAGGAGGAGTTGGACGAGTGGGACAAGCCAGAAGTGGGGGAGCCCTTCCCCTCTCCCTTCCTGCTGGCCGAAGTGCAGCAAGTCCACAAAGTTTCCTCCGACCACCGCCAGCTCCTTGTTGACATGCATGTTGGCCAGGTCCATCTCCATCTCGCCAAGGTGCTTCGGAAGGACGGGAGGGAGCAAAAGCTTGATCCACTGTCAGGCATCCATCAACTCACACCGACCTTCAACTCCAACATGCTGCGGGTCTCCATTCTCGCACGCGTGCCCGATTCCTCATCAATTTCAGAACCAGCTGGAAGTGCTGCGCGTGCCCCCAGTCAGCTGAAATGTCCTGTGCTCGAACACTGATATAAGTAATCAACTCTGCGCACAAAGTTGGAAAAGCCGCCTGCAACGTCTGCAACGTTCGCATCCCAGACAGTAGAGGAACGAAGGCGCCCTCGCTTGTCCAAAGTGTTAGCTCCAAGCTGCGCCCACCACCAGTGACCACCAAGGTGTGACCTGAAGACGAGGAATGACCTTTGCCTGGGCTGCGGGTGCGTTGGGGACAGGTATCTCCAAACTCGGCTGCTACACATGACTCAGGCTGCTACACATGACTCAACTTGTGTGTTGGCTTTCCTGCGCAACCTTTCATCGCCATAAAAGCTTTTGTGTGTGTGTGTTGGAGAACTTGCCCTTTCCTTTCGCCGCTTGATGAAATCCACGATTCCGGGATGAGAGCGCGGGCTTAAGCAAGGGCCCGCGCCGTATCTTCGCAAGCCGTCGACGTGCTTCTCTTCAATTTTTTCGTGCGTATTTTATTTTGTTTGACACTCTTCTGATATTCTTGGTTGGTATGTTGCTTTGTTTTTTGTTGGTGTGTGTTTTTGAGTTT
The DNA here is from genome assembly GCA_963377175.1 of Effrenium voratum. Lineage (NCBI taxonomy): Eukaryota > Dinophyceae > Suessiales > Symbiodiniaceae > Effrenium > Effrenium voratum. The sequence goes on along the minus strand of CAUJNA010000337.1, from coordinate 163,657 downwards.
GGGTTCTTTGATGGTTTTGAGTTTTGTTGTTTTGTTGATATGCTTGTTTCAATTATTTTAATGTTGTATGCTTTGATTAAATATTTTTGTTGGGAGTTGTTCTAGTTTGTGAGTTTCTTAGTGTTTGTTATTTTGTTTTCTATGAATTTACTGATTTGTGCTTACGCAGTTTGATTTGGAGACCTCTGGCTCACTCCACTTGTCTGACCATCGCTCCAGAGATGACCAACACATAGGCTCATCCCGAGTTGCCGCGCATGCTCACCAAGCGTCTCCGCCAAGACCAGCAGGATCGATTGCAGCAGCAGCAGTTGATGCGCAAACCTCCGCCAGCAACTCCTTGCGAATCTCATCCGCGAAGTCCACCTACCTCTAGCCAGCTTCAGCCGTCTCCGCTACCAATTTCAGCCGAGGAACCCTCAAGCTTCCTAAGCGCGCACAATCGCACAGTTATACTATACTCACACGTCGCCATACTGCTGCAAAACGCGAATTTGGTTAAACTGCAAAACTGCTATCCAAAATTGAAATTTATGAAAAATCAAACTATATTGTTTTTAACTATATGTTAGATATCTCAAATCATCACCATATAAATATACTAATTAAACATGTATTAAAAACTAAAAATATAGTTAATTCGAGAATTCCAATGTCTTAGTTTGTATAATATTGATCTATAAATATATATGAAAAGTTATATCTAATCCAAGATAAATAATACAATTATAAATGAAATACCGATTTATTTAGGTCTTTCTATATATATTTTCGTAAATACTTATATTCGCCATCGCCACGGGGCGGGGGGTGGGGTAAAACATAATATTCTCCAACCAAAATAACATTAATACAGCAAAATTCATTATATGAGATTTTGCGACAATAATCGATGAACATAATATCAACCATATATATGTAACTATATACTATATAAAATCACCAAAACAAAATCTCCAAAATAATCTAAACTATTTTAACAATATATTAAAATAACAAAGCTTGTTTCAGAAGGACACAACGACACAGAGACGCACAAAAACACAGAGAGGCAGGGAGACAGATAGAGGGAGAGAAAGACAGAGAGACAGAGAGACAAAGAGGCAGAGAGGCAGAGAGACCGAAAGACAGAGAGACAAAGAGGCAAAGAAACAAAGAGACGAAGAGACAGAGCAACAGAGAGAAAGAAAGAAAGAGAGAAAGAGAGAAAGAGAGAAGATGTGAGAGCCGGGTGGCCAGAAGCGACCCAACATTTTGGAAAATTTGGCCAGGCTATGCTGCGAGAACTCTGAGCGAAGATCTGAAGAACCCCCCCAAATTTTGGCACAATTTCCGGGACTTCCGGGCCGCGCGAAGAGGCAGGAGCTTGCGCCGCGGAGAAAGGGCCGGGACGGGCGCAGCCGCTCGCCGCAAGCACGACGGCACGACGATTCGGCCGGGGTACCGTTACAACGGCTCTGCGGTGCACGCGAAATGCGACCCCGAGGCGCCGCTTGCGCGGCGGCATGGCAAAGAAAGCCGAGCCCAGCAGAGCCGCTGGAGCCTGCGGGCACGGCAGTCCAGGCAAGGGCATGCGACAAAGCTGGGAGCAAAACAGCAGAAAAGCGCGAGTATGACAAGAACAGCCGGGTTTCAGCAGACCTGGAAACTCTGCAAACAGAGCAATGAAGCCTCATGCGCATGGACTCCCGGGCGTCGCGAAGCGTAGCCAAGGTGCTCGCGACCTGAGCTGGATGCAGGCGACAAAGCAAATCGACTGCATGTAAACACCACGCGCCCGTCACGATTTTTTCCGGAAATTTCGCCTCGGGCAAGTCCCCAAATTTGCCGAATATTTGGCCCGATAATTGTTTCGGAAAGCCGCCAAATTGTGAAGAAATTTGCGGGGGGTATGTCCGGAGATCTGAGAGCAAAATTCGGGGACTTCCGGGCTGCGCGAAGAGGCAGGAGCTTGCGCCGCGGAGAAAGGACCGGGACGGGCACAGCCGCTCGCCGCAAGCACGACGATTCGGCCGGGGTACCGCTGCAGCGGCTCCGCGGTGCATGGGAAATGCGACCCCGAGGCCGCACCGGTTTATAGGAGAATATAGGATAATAATATAGGATAATGTAGGAGAATAACAAAAGAAATCATTCCAATCAAAGATTCTTAACTTCAAATACTTGATATATTATTATTGTTTACTTAATATCAAATATAAATATCAACAAAATATCAACATATATATATATATATCATTTAACCTACATATATTTTATATTATTTGTCTTAAATATATTTACAAAATATTTAATTATATCATTTTGTTTAATACTTTTATTCAATAAATACATAAAACAACTATATATATATATTCATATAAATAAATCAAAAACAAATAATATCACATAATCACCACATTATTATTATTATTATTATTATTATTATTATTATTATTATTATTATTATTATTATTATTATTATTATTATTATTATTATTATTATTATTATTATTATTATTATTATTATTATTATTATTATTATTATTATTAATTATTATTATTATTATTATTATTATTATTATTATTATTATTATTATTATTATTATTATTATTATTATTATTATTATTATTATTATTATTATTATTATTATTATTATTATTATTATTATTATTATTATTATTATTATTATTATTTATTATTATTATTATTATTATTATTATTATTATTATTATTATTATTATTATTATTATTATTATTATTATTATTATTATTATTATTATTATTATTATTATTATTATTATTATTATTATTATATATATGCATTTCAAAATATATCCATTATGTTTATCGCCAAAATACTCAATATTATACTTCCCAACAACAAAAATCCTAACACCATGTTCATTCCCCATTCATCCAATCATTTGAAAAGAGAACCACACTAAACCTCTTCAATCATAAAATTTCGGAATGCCAATTCATGCTCTGCAATACTCACCACCTATGCGTAAATCATCCAGCCACAATCCGAAGATTAACTTTTACTAAGACTCCCGAACAACTGTGAGCGCCATCGAGCATCCTTTTAAGTTGAGCAGCGGTCCGATTCCAAGGAATATAAGTAGAAGTGGGGTCAGGTCAGCTGTCCGAAACAGCACAAAAAATGACCAGAACCCATCACACGGAAACCCGCAGGAATTAATTCAATGGCTACGTGCTCACATGCAAGTACATGTATGAGCAATGCTCATAATTTACCCATGATTCGCCTATGCTCAGTACATTTCGATCAGCTTCAGCACTTGCCGAAGAGCACGCACCAAAAAAGACATTGCTCATTGTTTGAGCAAACACATGAACTAATTTCCACAATGCGTATGTTTCTCTTGCCAGGGTGCCAGTAGAGACAAGCACGTGCAGGAGCAATGATTGGATTTGAGCAACAAACCTCTCATGTGGTGTGGGAGATAGGATTTCTCAATTCAAACTTCTGAAATGCCCCTTCAGCAAATGCATGAATCTAAGCCCATAACCATGTTTCTTGGTGACTTGTGGGAATTACGCTGCAGTTGATGCCTTCGCTCCATCCCCATTCACTCCAAACAAGTACATGACTCAAAGTGCATGGCCCCTGTTGCCTGAAGCACCAATGTCTGGTTGACTAGCCGAATCCTTGTGAGCACTGTGCTGTGAATGGCACCCAAGCTTCAAGCTACCAAATACGGCGTTTAGCCGCACCACGCGTACTGAGACGAAAAGGTTTTTCCTGTGTCGTCAGCAAACATGGGAAAATCAAGTACTCAAGTACTCCGGCGCTGTCCTGCGTGAGTTGGACTCTCTAATGGGCTGGCACGTGACGCTTCATGCGCCAGCTCCGATTCTTGTTGATTGGCCAATTGTCCGCAAGCGCTGCGCATGGTTGGGAAAGTGCGGCAGCCAGCACATGACGCGCAGCAGCTAATGAGACCATGCTTTCTCCTGCAGTTACAAGCATCGGCAGCCGCTGTTGTCTCATGCGACACGCGCGTCTGTGAAGCTGACGGTGAAGTGTGGAACGATTTGAACCCATCCATACTGACCTCAAACAAGTATGGACAGCAAACATTATGTGTCCCACTGGGGAGATGGCCTCTCCAGTTGGCGAATTCCTCGCATGCGCTCTCTGTGTGATGGCACACAGGCTTCTAGCTGGTCCAGAGACGGCGCTTAGCCGCACCATACCTAGAAGACGGTTTCAACAATGGCAGAAAATCCTGGGTAACAAAAGGCCACCTGTCGGCCTAGGATGGTATGCTCTGGACTCAAGGCATCCAAGAAATTTCCGCATGAAATCTCGAGGACACATCACGGGAAGCCACTGCTCAATCTCTTGCCGCGGACAGTTGCCCACGTCAGATTAAAACTCGAGTGTTGATCCTGCATTACCCAGGCGAACACTAACGTACCAACCGACCCCAGGTCAAAAAGACAGACTCATAAGTCGAAAATGATTCGATTGCCCGTGCCAGGCGCTGGACACGAGTCAACTGTACACGAGTTGGATTCAGAGTCGGCATTCGAGTCGTTAGAGTTGGAGTCGACATCTACCGCCTGCAGCAGCTTGTTGATCAAGGAGGGTGGCAACAGCTGGTTGCACGCGACCGCCAGTGACACCTGGCAAACGGTGAGTTGAAAGGAATCACTCCGTCTCAGGTGGCTGATGGTTGCTGTGATTATGCATGCTGATGCGTAACCAAAGAGAAGAGCCTCTTCGACACTTTCGTCTTGTAAGTACTCCAAAGTAGTATTGTAACATGCAAGCTTGCCATATAATACAATCATGGGAATATGAGTGGTGACAGCAAAACAGGTTTTGGCGGTCTGGTGATTCATGCCATGTCATGCTTGGTCTGGGGATCTCCTCTGTTCTCGGAAATGCTCGCCATGCTTCAAGGAAACGTCCAACATTTATCACAGCGACCTTGTGCACATATTTAATTAAAAAACAATATACATGCGACATATATATATATATAGTCACCCCCCCATGATCCACTTGCACTGTTTCGAACCTCATAAACCATGAGAATTATCATTGGTTTCCTCTGTTAAACCACAAGCCAGATTCTGGTTAGATTTCATAGGAGGCCAGTAAATGTAAAACATGCAGAAATAGCAAAAACACATGCGCTTTTGTTGTTTTTTACTAAGCCAAGTAAAAAAAGGTGCAACAGACACTGAAAAACGGCCTTTTCGAAAACACTGGAAAGCACAGTATTTTTGAACGTCGACCGCATCCAAAAAACAAACAAGTTCAACAAATACAGACATCAGAAAAAACCTCGAGAAAACCAAAAAGGAATCTCTGGGGAAGAACCTTTGGTTTTGCATCAAAACTTTGTTTTTTGGGTTTCTCGATGGTTTTTGTTGATGGGGAAGAACCTTTGGTTTTGCAGCAAAACTTTGTTTTTTGGGTTTCTCGATGGTTTTTGTTGATTGGTTGGTCTCGACCACCAACAAAAACTCAAGGTTTTTTTTTTGCTAGTATGACCTACCCAAGAACCAAACAACCCTTAAGTTTTTTTAATGCTTGAGACCCAAAACCAAAAAATCAAGGGTTTCTTGCTTTTTGACAGTATGATCTCACCAAAAACCACAAAACACTCGAGTTTTTGGTTTTTGAGTGGTCGAGACCAAAAAATCCAAAAAACATCGAGAAAACAACAACAACAAAAACAACGTTTTGGTGCGAAACCAATGATTCACCTCCAAAGATTGATTTTTTGGTTTACTCGAGTTTTTTTGTTTTTGTTTTGGCTTCCGTTTGTTTCTTCCTAGTTTTCTGTGTGTTTTTTTAGTGTGAGGCTGGTGCATTTGAGATGCAATAATTGCTTGCCTATCTTCTTGCTGCAGGTCCTGAAATGTTTTGCGGTTGCCAGATGGGGGCTGTTTTGCCTGCTTGGTGACAAATGCAGATGTTTGATTTAGCGAAGTGTCCAGTGGAGTAGACACTTGACATGGATGCAGATTGGCATTGGCAAGACATGTCCACAATTCAACTGCACCTGCTTCGTCTTGATAGCATCTCTCTGCAATTGCTTCCTGCAGTGCGCACAGCTTCCCCTTTTTCCATGTAAGGAAAGCAGTATGCTACATCTCACGCGCATGCTCCTCAGGAGCGCAGCGATCGACTCT
>CAUJNA010000337.1:145000-152500 GCA_963377175.1 Effrenium voratum | reverse complement strand
ATCCCCAGATAGGAAAGATAATTTGAACAAACGGAGGCAAACCAAGGGCTTCTGTGGGGGCTTTCCAAACAACAAACAAAAACAAAAGAAAACAGGAAGAACCACCCCAGCAAGAAATAGCTTCGTCGTGCCAGAGCAGGCCCAAAAAACGCGGAAGTTGCAAACTTAGACTCGTAAATCCACAACTAGGGAACAGAGTGTGAAACTGAGGCAAGCCAAAGGTCAGAGGAAAGAATGCAAACAAAAGGACAAACAAGATCAAACAAGTAGCATCAGCAGGACGCACCAGTAGCACCCCCTGCTGAACTGCTACCGTTGCTACACGCGCGCTTGAAACACATACAAAACTGACTCGCCCCCACACCCATCTCTGGTCGCGCGCAGCCGTGCCTGATAACTTCCTGTTTCTGTTGAACCAACGAAGTCAAACAAAAGGCCCCTTCTCAAATCGAGTTTCTCCTGTGCACATGCGCTGTGCCTGTAATAATGTCGGTGGTCTGAGCCGGAAGCAAAAAGTTCACTCACCATGAACCTCCATTCGAACTTCCAGCATCGACCCTCCCAAATCCGTCGCCTGTTGGCCGCCCAGAAAGACAATGGGCTCTTGCGCGCCGTGCCGTGTTCGTAGGCTACACAGCCCCACGTTCAGCGCAAGGCCCTGGTGCTGCGCCAGCCGCAGGCTTTTGATTCCCGCCTGGCGACATGCGAGGCCGGGGGTTGTTTCCAATGCCATTCCCTACGTCCCATTCGACCACTTTGGCACCACAGAACAAGAAAGCGATACAAAGTCTTGGCATTTCTCGCGACTGTTGCAACTCGGATGCCTCCGCCTTTGCCAAAACAGTTGAACGTCATCCTACTTCCTTGAAGATGGAAAAAGTGCCGCCATTGTGGAAGTCACCGAAACTATTGTCACGCTGGCTTTGAACCTCACAGTGACCAGTCTGTGGGGTAGAAGCTTTTCATGCAAGCAGTCAAAGTGTAAACACTTTAAATTCACAAGACGCTTTCTGGGCGGGCTGTAGGCCCAGCGCTACCAATCATTTGTAGCGCCCTCCAATCCTGCAACAAGGATGGTCTCTCACATCCCAACTCAGCACGTCCGCATCCAAACATGCCAGCTAACAGAAAGAAGCAAACAAGGTAGAAGCCTTGATTCCCTTAGAACAAGAATCACAAGACCCAGACCCAGGGAAACCACATTCCGCGTCCTTCTCGGACACCAAGTGCAAGAACCGGATGCATCGGATCAACACCTCGGAGGAGGTGAAATTGACCACCACCAGCTTCTTCCATGGCATGTGGACGAAGTCGTAGGCCATAGGTGCCACAGCCGGAGGCACAGCCAAGTGGCACATTCGGTCCAAGAAGGCCAGCAGCTCCTCAAGCGCGTGCGGATGGCCATTTCACCAACTGCCTGTGGTTGTCAAAACCGTTTTGGGATCCCATTTTGGCTGGTAGGTGCACCACCCATTTTAGAACCTATGGTAGTGGTTGGATTGGGATGTTCACTGGGGGTACGCGAAAAGTCAACACGCAAAAACAAGAAAAGTCAAAAAACATCGGCAGAAGTTGAAGAGGCGAAACGTCGAAATGTCCAAACAACTCAAGATTTCTCAAGTATCCACATGCAGAATCCATGAGTCAAAGATCAACTGCGCAATGGCAGGACCATCTTCAACATGTTCAAGAGCTCAATTGCTCAATCCTTTGCAAAGCCAGCGCAAGCTACTGCGCTTCAATCAGTGTCGTTTTGCCAAACAAAAACAGCAAAGGACTAAAAACATTTAAGGAATATGGATCCCCCGTAGGCTTCCTCAAGCAGAATAGATGTCCATTCACACACCGCCTGCTAAGAGAAACATGATCTGCTTTTGTTGGGCACGCTTGAATTGAAGTCAGGTACGTAGCACGAAAGCAAAAAAGTCCCAAGATGGGCCCACTTTGCACGTCACCGATGTTGTCTAGCCCGATGAGAGATGAGGATTGATCATATTGCATGCGCAACCAACCAAGAATGGACCACCCCAAAGGCAAGCGGAGTGCTTGCTCAAACGTTTAGCCCCTCTCCGGATAGCGCATGCTCGTGGTCATCTTGAGGATCAATGTCGTTGCCGCAGCCATGCTGTGGTGTACTCCGCCAACTATGCTATTTTCTGTACACGCCTAGCTTCTCAAAGCAAGCAAAAGGGCTGCGTGCAAACGTGGCATCGGTGTCCAGAAGCATGCTCCATGTGCAATTGGGCTCCCAAGATGGAGCTGGGCGGCAGAATTGACAAAACTTGTCAAGTTGTAAATTGGAGAGATATGGCTGTGGGTCAAAACCCAGTACCCCCGGTGAACATGCGAGTCCCCACTAAAAATGGGTTCTAACATGTGTGGTGCACCTACCAACCAAAATGGGATCCCAAAACGATTTTGACAACCACAGCCATATCCCAGCGAGGTGGGATGTTGAGGCGGGCTTGGTGGCCAGACGAAACTCCAAGCCTGCGGAGCTTTGAGAGCAGCACCATGCAAAGATGTGGGGACCCGAAGCCTCTCTCTATGTGGGTGTGGCTCAAAATTTAAGAGCCAGGGTTACGCAGGGTTTAGTCTTTGGTTCCATTTACCAAGGTGCCATTTGGGGTACCTACTTTTGAGCCACAGCCATGTGACGCCGTTCACTTTACTAACACATGCAGTGCTAAGGCAACTGGGGCAGTGCCAAGGTTGACAATTTGGAAACACTAGTGCTGAATAGCACGCGCACACACACATACGTTTTGGAAAGATCATGTTCACTCGTTTGCGTGGGCGGAATGACTGGGTAAACAAACGCTGCTCATTGCTTGGGCCCCGCCAATTTAAATACTCATGACATTGAACACTATTTTGAAGTGACTACCTATCCCAACATAAACATGTGTTCAAACGATTTCTGCTATATAAACCCATTCATCCCGAAATTAACGGTATGCCATTGTTATCCATTAGCAAAAAGCAAGTATATAAATATGCTACTCCATTTCTTTACTCTAACCTTGCCATCCAACTACATCTGTAAACATTAAAACAGTTATTGAACCGACTATATATGTGCATCTGTATATATATAAAATATATGTTTTGCACATAATTATGTATATATATATATATGTGATTCCGAACAATTCCTCAACCTCACATCTGTGTAATTGTACATGTGCATATATATATATATATATATTGGAGCTGTTCACATCTACGATCACCCAATTTGCGTACTCAACCGCTTGAACGAAACAACCTGATCTATCAACAAATAAATGCACGTACACTCAATATACCTCAATATAACTTCCAAATCATCAGGCTTGAAATCAAATATACTTAAGCATCACACTCATCGACTACCCAGACGTGGCAACTGCCATTTTATACTCACAGATTTCAATGCTTGTTCGATCCCTCTCATATTACATATGCTAATTCCCCTCAATGACCAGCAATTCACTTATCCTGCTCTTTACTGCGCGCGATCACCAAGCATGCCACTCAAGTTGGGAGCTCGGCAGGAAATCAAGAAACACATGTTAACAAAGTCATGCATTGTTGAGTGCGCTGTCCATGTATGTGAAACTGTAAGACTGCAAGGTCCAAACTATTCCAAACTATTCACACAGTGCCACGCCCAGCCCCCGGTTGACCGATTCCTTAGACATTTCTAGACGACCAGTGAAACGGGGGATCAGGATGTGCCTTCAACTAACTCTTGGCGAAGCGCACCCCCCAGAAAGCGATATGCCATTTGGCATGGCGGGATGCAGCCGTGCCGCTACCTTCACACCGACCCGCTAGCTCTGGGCTAGCATACAATGCCCATGAGGCGAATCTCTGCGACGCTTGGCCACTTTTCTAGAATGGACACTTTGCGCGTAGAAGAAATCCTTGAACCATGCAACCACCATCTTCTGGTCGAAAACCCGGAAACTTACCGTAGACTTGGACTTCTACTCTTGATATACGATATGTAGTTCGCCTTCTCGTAACGCCCTGAAAACAAACATGTTGCTGTTGATTTCCCGAGAATGTGAAGGCAGCGCCAGCGCCTTGCCGGTCTCGCGTGGAATTTGCGGTACGGCTGCAAATCTCTGCAAGCTCAGCACGGCGCCGAAGCAAGCCTGGTAAGCCTGGTGAGAACTCTGCTGTGCTTAGGATGATGCAATATCAGGTGCTGAAACCTTCAACATCATGCAGTTGTTTTATTTTTGTTGAAGGCGAAGAAGACAATAAAGACAAAGCAAACAACGTGCCAGGAATCCAGAGGAGCAGGAAACCATCCTGCAACGGGGCGAAGGCAACAGCGGCACAGGACCCCGAACGCCCAAGAACCGGCAAGACCGACGAAGAAGACGAAGACAGTGGACATACACATAGAGGGGAGTCTAACGCGAAAACAAATGCGCAAAAACGAAAAAACCAATTGAGGAAGACAAAGAAGGTGACCAGCGAGAGGAAGAAGAAACCATTCCACAAGGGAGCCAACAGGAAGCGCACGAACAAGTGGACGAGGAAAAACGAAGCAAACAACCAGGGAAGCAAAGACGCCATCGTCGCACAACGGGGCCAAGAGCAGGAAGATGGATGGAAGAGAGAGAAACGAGGAAGAAGAAAAAGACCGCAAGCGTCCAGAAGGTTTTCTTTGGATAACTGAGGGAAAAAATGCAGAAACCTTTGAATCAATTCAGAAAAACCTGCGCACGCCAAAAATAACTGCAAACGTCCCGCGCCACGCAATGGGTGAGCAAACACGGGAGTGGGCCAGTCAAGCCGGGTTGGTGGCAAATCAAGTAACCTGCCTTGAGTGCCGACACAACGCAGGTCGAGTCGGAATGGCTTCCCTCTTTTTGCTTCAAAAGGGCCAAACCAAGAAGCAACAACCGTTTTCGTAAATCTAGATAACTTTTGTGTGGACGGATGGTTGGATGGACGCGCGTATATCTAAAAGTATGTATATCTTTCTACGCAGCGCGCTTATGCCCAACCACCCCACACGCACGCGTGAGCGCGCCCAGCCGCACACACGAACAAATCCCACAGAACAAACAATCCAGCGATCAAGCAAACAAATTACGAGTGCCACCTCGAAAGCTCCCCAACCAGATTCGCACCACCGGGGTTTGTCCCGACCTGCGCGCCGCATCAGTGTGGCCCTTGCCCGCGCAGACACTCAGACCCCAACCTGCGCGTATCTCACGTCACAGTGGCGTGTCTCGAAGTGCAGCTCGGCTTCTCGTGGTTCCTGCTTTCTTGGGCGCTTCGGGTAACAAGCATGTCAACAAGGAGCTGGCGGTGGTCGCAGGAAACTTTGTGGACTTGCAGCACTTCGGGTAGCAGGAAGGGAGAGGGGAAGGGCTCCCCCACTTCTGGATTGTCCCACTCGTCCAACTCCCTTTCGGCCGTCTCCATCTTCTCTGAGCTCGTGCTTTCGTGCTGCTCGAGCTCCTCTGCGGTCGTCTCGGTCTTCAGAAGTCTTCAGCTTCTCTCCCTTCTGCGTGCGGATGGTCTCACCATCGTGTTGCGCAAAATCGCTGGGCTTCTCCCCCATCTGGTGAAGCGTCCGTGATTCAAGAGCCAGGCCGCGCCCCAAGCGCAGCTGCGCAGAGTTCCGGCGCCGGCGCCTCCCTTCCACCACAATCCTTTGACGTTCACCATGGATGCTAAAGAGCTCTGTGCAGCGCGTCTCTCATCCCTTGCCCCGACAAGTCCTGCTGAAGCTCGTGGACTAGCGCGTGGACTATCGCAATCCCTTCACCCACAATCCACGAGCACAGCCCCGCCAAGAGAGAGGCCGAACGCTCAGGGGATGGTGACGAAGGTCATGAGCCTGACGGCACCTTGGAACCGGAGGCCAGGTCCATCTCCATCTCGTGAAGGTGCTTCGGAAGGACGAAAAAAAGCTTGATCCGCTGTCAGGGATCCATCAACTCATCATCGCGCCGACCTTCAACTCCACCATGCTGCCGATCTCCGCGTACCCGATTCCTCATAAATTTCAGAACCAGCTGGAAGTGCTGCCCCCAGCTCCTGCGCTCGAACACTGTTAAAAAGTAATCAAATCTGCGCGCAAAGTTGGAAAAGCCGCCTGCAACTTCTGCAACGTTCGCATCCCAGACAGTAGCGGAACGAAGGCGCCCTCGCTTGTCCAAAGTGTTAGCTCCAAGCTGCACCCACCACCAATGACCACCAAGGTGTGACCTGAAGACGAGGCATGACTTTTTGCGGGTGGATTGGGGACAGGCATCTCCAAACTCGGCTGCTACACATGACTCAGGCTGCTACACATGACTCAACCCGTGTATTGGCTTTCCTGCGCAACCTTTCATCACCATAAAAGCTTGAGAAGTAGCCGGCAACGTTGGTCTTGCCTTTGCTTATAAAAGCTTGAGAAGTAGCCGGCAACGTTGGTCTTGCCTTTGCTCTTGTTCTTGGAGAACTTGCCCTTTCCTTTTGCCGCTTGATGAAATCCACGATTCCGGGCTTGTCCTTGATGAGAGCGCGGGCTTGCGCAAGGGCCCGCGCCGTATCTTCGTAAGCCGTCGACGTGCTTCTTCTCGTCCGGTGGAGACCTCTGGCTCACTCCACTTATCTGACCATCGCTCCAGAGATGACCAACACGTAGGCTCATCGTCTCCGCCAAGGCCAGCAAGATCGATTGCAGCAGCAGCAGCATGCGCAAACCTCCGCCAGCAACTCCTTGCCAACCCAGTGTGCCGGAGTCTCCTCCGCAGAGTCCACCTACACCTCTAGCCAGCTTCAACCGGCTCCGCTACCAATTTCAGTCGGGGCACCCTCAAGCTTCCTAAGCGCGCACAATCGCGCAGTTATACTCACACGTGCAAAACGCAAATTTGGATGCAGGATCCTTTGCGACCACATGCTCAAACCACCATGTTCACGTCCGTCAGATGTGGATGCGAGACACATCGGTGGCTGAACCTGATTTCAGTCACACAACAACTGACCAGCTGCTGCCAAACAGCAACTAATCTATAACTACACTGCTAGAATCAACTGTGCAAGCCTGGAACATAGCCACAGTGGGGAACCCTTAGTTTCTCGGGCATTTTTCGGTTTCAAGCAAAAACATCACCTGTCGCACTGCCGGCCTTCGGCTGCGCCCAGCTCTGCTCATCCTTGAGGCCGGTGGCTTCGACGTTTTGGAAGGGGTGTGATCGAAGCAACTCACAGCGAAATAACCGCCTGGCTTTCCCTGTCATAAGTCGGATAGACTTTGCAGTGTTGCAACAGGTAGTTAGTAGATCGTTAGCGAGCTTCATGTAGAGCTTGCACCTCGGCCGGCGGGTCTATTGACAACTTGAATTGCTGGGCCGCTGAGCTTTCTTGTTTCTAAGCCATGCCAGGCTTTCGACAAGCTGGCAACGATTTCCTCGCCGCTTCTCCCAAAAGTTTGGACTCCCTTTGAACAACTCTGAACGGCGTGAAGCACATCCTGCTGGCTGAAGCTGGTACAAGATG